>JAHWXV010122477.1:0-16247 GCA_024586415.1 Phrixothrix hirtus
AACAAATTAAAACCGTGAATAATTTAATATAAAAAGGGTTATTACTTTTGTGGCATAATTTGTGAAATTTAAATAAATTGCAAACAAATTCATTACTTCAGAATGAAAACAACCGTTTCCGCGAACTTGATAAATATAAGTACAAGTGTTTTAGGCGTGTTCGTATTACTTACACGAGTAATGACACACTTAGAATGAAGTAGACCGTGAATGCATAGCCACCTCATGTTCGCCGGCAAATTACCGGCTAGTAGTGCTGCCCACTGGTGTTCGCCGGCATTTTTCGGTTTCCAATTTTTACTATAGGCATGAGCAATCTGTTTGTATAAAATCAATGGTTTTGGTTAAAAACATCAGCGGAAGACCATTCTTGCTTCCAAGACACGTTTTGTGAAATATTTTCTAATAAAAAATGTTCACACCAAATAGGTTTACGCGATTTCCACCTTTTAATTGGTGGATACTGCAGATCAATCGAAATAGGATAACTATCTAGCGACTTGGTATACTTGTCCCATTCTCTTTTCATAGTAGCCTTTCGACGAATGTGTTCAGGAACTTGTTAGACAGAACTGGCAACCAAGGAGTAGGGTTTGACTTGAGCATTCCAGAAATATTAGTCATGGCTGTATTTAACTGAGTACCCATTTTTCTTATATGAGCTGTATTCATCTAGACTGGGCACCAATATTCTGCAATAGAAAATACCAATGATATACCAGCAGAGTGTCTCTACATTCATCCCACAGCTTGTTTCAGTTAATTTTTGTATTATATTATTACGTGTTTTCAATTTTTGTTTTAATTTCTCAATATGTTGATAATATGTCAACGAAGAATCTAAAGTAACACCAAGATATGTTCGATTGAATTTGTGATCTATTAAATCATTATTCATTTGGATTTTCAGATACGTTCTTTTGATGATTGTTTAAATGAAGACAAATAGCTACAGTTCCTTGCGTACTAGTGCAAATACGCCATATCTCGAGATACCCACATAGAACCTTCAAATCTTCGTTAAGGTAAATTTCAATATCAGTGAAATCTAGTTTTTGTGCTGATAAAGCTGTCATCTGCATACATGAATTTACGCGCTTTTGTTGTAGGTATATCGCTTATGTACAAATTAAACAGGATTGGCGCCAAAACATAACCTTGTGGGAGACCATTGTTTAATTTGGTAACTTACTGTTTTTACCTCCTATAAATACCCTAAAAATTCGATCAGAAATCATGTTTTCTAGTAATTAAAGCATTTTCCACACGACATTGGTTGCAATGTTTATGAATTAGGCCATCCTCCCAAACAGTATCATAGGCACTATTTTAATCAATAAAAACGGCTTCAGGTTTTAACTTTTTTTCAAAACCTGCTTGCATATGATTGTTAATGCTGAAAATTGATTATAGCAACTTATTAAACTGCGAAAACCTGCTTGTTCTACAAGTAATAATTCTTTAATAATAGGGTTTATTCTATTATTCAAAAGTCGCTCTGGAAGCTTATAGGTAACAGATAGAAGACTAGTTCGCCTATATCTGGCTGCAATATCTTCTATTTTACTAGAAAAGATTGCAATAGATTGTTTTGGCTTTCAAAAACACTGGGCAATCTGGCTTATATCAAAATATCATTAAGAAATTCAAATAACCAATTTCAAGTATAACGTCCCAGGTTTTTAACAAATTCTGGGTAGATTACATCAAACCCAGCAGCTTTTCTAGTTTTGGTGGACGTTAATGCAATGCGCAATTCTTCTAATGTAAAAGGTCTAGATAACTCTTCGGAAGGTTGTGTTCTATTCCTCAAAACCTTTAAAGAATTCCTCATCTTTCTAACCTCTTCTTTAAGTATTTTAACAGCATTAGAGACGTTCACCAATTTCGTTGCCCCAGACCTAAGAGAAATTTGAACTGTTGAATGTTTTGATATAGTAGCTGTCCCCAACTTTTTCAGTAAGTTCCAACTACTCTGACTAGAGTGAGTAAAATTCATCTTAATCATAAGATTATTTCACTTGTTCTTTCTTTCTCTGTTTATTGAATTTAAAATTTCATATGCAGTTTCTTGGGTTTGATTGATTATATGTTTGTTAGTTTATTAGTCTCTTCAGACCGCCAGGAATATATTCATTATGAAAACCTTTAGGAATAAATTTCTTTGCAACACTCTTAACCATTTAACAAATCTATCATAACTACTAAATACTGGATCTATCCATTTAATATTTAAATCAATAGCATACATAAAACGCTTCCAAATTGATTTTTAAAATTCCAACGAGGTTTTTCCAATGAAGAAATTGAAACTAAAGGGAGTTGGAGACCAATCTCTAACAAAGTTGGTCGGTAGATAATTTAAACTCAAGTAACTTTCGGAGTAAAAATATACATTTAATTCGCATGGTTTTAAACCACGTGATACAAGCTTTATCTTAAATCTATTACACAAAACCCTTCTAAAGTCAAACATTTACAATTTAAATGCATTTAGCGATAAAATTCTACATCCTAATACTTTCCAGTAATTTTATAGTTTTTAATATTTACGTTAGATATAGTGGTTTGAAGCATGCGAAACAAAAGGGTTTAGCTATATACACATGCGGTAATCGTTTGTCCTATTTTAATACAAATGGATATAATCACTAAAAAATGTTAAAGCCCTCGCTCATTTATTTTAAAGATTACTGTTAAAATTCGAGAGGACCTTCAAACAATTAACAAATTTAATGAGTTATCTATGAAAACCCGTTTATGTTACGTTATATGTTAAATAAAATGTAACAAGAACATAATTACGCTTTCTAACACTAGAAATTCCAATAACGCAATGTACACCTCTTAATTCGATAAGTACTTCAACTAAGTAGAAGTATTTCTCCCTAGTGGTATATTTAGCTGTAGTCACATGACGAAAGGGTAGATAAAAACAATATTCCATGTTAACGTTCAGTTATAAAGCACATTTGTTTCCACCAAAAGTTATCACGAGCGGTAGTTTCAGTGTTTGCGGTTAATGACATTAATCTATTGTTTTCAATTTGTAAGATAAAGTAACAAATTGTTTATCATACCTGCATCATAATCGTTATTTATCTATTATCATAGCGTAATATTTTAGTTTACGACATTCCTTTCAGTATCGTAAAGAGCTATTTTACCGCACTAGTGCGGTAAAGGAACTCATTACAACACTATTGTGTAAAAATGCATCTACTACTTTTTTAATTTCCACCAATCTGTAAATTTTTTGTATTACAGCACATATCTTTGTCTCGACTTTGAAGGTATAATTGTGCCAAGTGCTGCGTCAGCAAGAATTTCCACAACGGAGGGAATATTTTCGCTTTCATCATTTGTGTAACACATTTTTGTCAAACAAATAATAACAATTTCTATAGCAACTTCGTTCATATGATTTAATGCATTAAATTTCACCTTAAAAACTTATAGACTTTCGCTTAATTACTTTTATGATAATAGATAAAACGTTGTACAATATTCGTATCGCAAACGTACTTGACGAGTTGGACAATTTTCCCGTCGCGTATCGTAATCTTATACTTTACGATACTAGTATCGTAAATAACTTTTATCAGCCTTAGTAGCGTGCATAAAACGGCCTTAAAATACACCGTGCTATAAAGCTTACTAGGCAACGGTTTCATTAATTATTTACTTATACGTTGCTATCGACAGCTATTTGCGAAATATCAGGTAGCCGGTCTGCTTTAAATAAAAAGTGATTTCGGTTTAATTTTTGTTTGATTTTGTTTCTCTTGTTTTGTTAATAATTATACAGGTATAATAAAAAAAATAGAATGGTACACGTTTGTTTATTTTACGTTAAATTACATTAGTTTAATGGTTAGAATATAAAGAGAACTTTATTTAAATATACCAACCTCCCAAAAATTATAATTATTTTATTTATTTTTATTGATCAACTAAACACAACTAATTTAACTCTATAATTAATAAGCGTAAATAATTTAAATATCACATAAAATAAAACTATTTTGTATAAATATTAAACGTGTAATTGTGATTATTTGAAATTTGAATGCCAGCTTTATTAAGACCTAAATTTCTATTAGCCACTTGAACATCGATATCATTCACTGATGATAATAATACAATGGTTGATCTACTCGTAACACCAGAAGATGTTGAACACTAGTTTCTGCTTCGTTAACGATTCCAGGAATTAACTTTGAAACATTTATTTTGTTCGTTGTAAACTCCTCTATATAACCAGAAGCAACCTACACGGATTTTTAACCTACTTGACGTTAAGTTCATCCACACTCATCCCTCCATTAGCCATAATTGTTGCAAATCTGCGTCTAAAAGCATGACCGGTGTATTTATCTGGATTTGGTAAATTCAAAAAGCGTGTCACAAAAGAAGGCCATCTACCAAAAATATTAACCCCAACGACTTGTTTTATGCACCTTTCATCGGTATACTTTAAAAATGCCCTGTCTGTATTGATATCCTTTGATCGTAACGAAAGATATTTATCAAAGATTTGAACATATTTAACAACAGAACTGAAAATTTGCTACCCTTTTCTGTTTTGGACAGCCAAATGCAAATAATCAGGAGAGAACTTTCTCTTACGATGTCACCAATGCGCAAATTACTTTTAAATTAAAATAAGTGATACATCTAAACGCTTAGTGGGCCCCAAAATATTTCAGGCCCTGTTCAAGACACACATGTTTGTGGGCACAAAAGGAAGAAAAATAACCTTATTTGTGACAGAGATTTGACGATTGTTTGATGTTCTTAAAATTTGATTTTATCTTTAATATCTTATATAGATTTAGGGTTTGATATACTGATATACTGATTGCTAGTGTAGGTTGTGCTAGTGTAGATTTAACGCGTAGGCATTTTAACATAATGATCTAGTTTGATAGTACCAGCCTCAACGACAACGATGTTTACCCCTAAATTGTAAATATTCTGAAAGGATCCGTATAAAGTTCTAAAAAGAATCAACGATATGATATATCGAATAATAAAATTGCCCAGGGGCAAACCTAAGACTGTTTACATGAACTGGTTAACCACAGACGCTATGACCAAATCAGAACCAGAACAAGTAGAATCTAAACGAAGGGTGAATCATATCGGATTCGAAAATGCAAAAGTTAAGGGCAATGAACAGAAATTTACAAAATTTATGTCAAGCTATTCGGGAGCTCGTAAAACCTGGTTTAGAGTTACTACAGAAGAATACAGAAATCTGTTCGAAGCACCAGTGGAGTACCTCTTGACTTATTGTATCACTAAATACGTTGGGATGTCCAGTGGCATCGCAGTTGAATTTAGAAAAGGGAATTCTAGCGTAGAAGAAATACAGCAGAAATAACCAAAAGTTAGGAAGTCATGTCGCCTGCTGCACTGTCGCCGCTGATGTTTGAGATACATTCATTATATCGTTACAAAAGCCTCATATCATCATAATCCACGTTATGAAGGCATGTGAAAAACATTATGTAACCTAAGGAAACGTATTTGTGCCGGTCCTGATAAAAAGTTATCTATACCGAAGCTCGGTTGCGGGTTGGCCTAGCTTAACTGATGCATGGTACGTAATATGTTGGAGGCAGTATTTCAAAACTCCGGTATCAAGATTCTGGATTATAGTTGGAATCTAAGAGGAACTCCATCAACAATGACATCTGTGCACTACCACCTATTCGAGAAAGAGGGCTGCCGGTATAGATCACAGTATAGATTTCTGCATTGACGAACAAGGATGAACCATCGAAAGAGAAAGGTTCAAGGTCTCTATTTCAAGACGTAATCGTCTTATACAAGGGACAATGTACAGAAATTAAGAGATAATATGAATTTTGTAGAAGATTCCCGAACAGTCCAAAAGATTCAGTCGAACTAAAATAAATAATTTTAATTGTAAACGACTCATTATTGCAACTAATTCCTAAATAAATTTGAGGTCAGAGTAATGTGTTACTACCTTTTATCTAATTTTATTTTGTACTATTCACGAATGTTCCAGAATATCACCTATATGTATAAATAGTAGTTTAAATTCCTTTAGTTTAGTTTATCCTCAGAAACTGTTAGGAAGCTGTTTTAAATAAATATAAACGTTTATTACTAGTGTACTCTAAAATAAGTAGTAAGTTAAATACGTATAGTTAGATACTTATAGATTAGTAAAGACACATAGAAGCTTTTAAAGCAATTAACAAGTTTCACTGCAAATTTAAAAAATTATAAGTTTTCGTTAATTGACACATGAAATAATGAAGTTCTAATTTTGTGAATATACAGTTTAGCAAAATTTTTTCCAAAGTTGCAATTTTTATGGAGTAGTAAGTAACTGGTCACGTGATTTTCGAGCATTGTAGAAGACACGGTATTATACAAAGTGTACTCAGATATTTTGCTTTTTTCTTCAAATAATAACAGAGGCTTCTTGATGTTATGGACACTCCCTTGCACCCAAGACTCAAGTGTCATTTTAACGCCGACGAGAATATAACTAGAGCTGGAGCTATCTCAATTAAAACTTTTAACGTGCTAAAAATCGCAAAGACGTTGAACATACCATTTTATTTCCTTATCGTGCTAGATGTATTTTTAAATCTTTCACTTGCTGAAAAAGCAGTGACCCCAACCGGTTTGAAGATTTGAAAAATGTGAAAAATTGAAAACCTGCTATTTGAATAATTATTTTTGAATTATTTCATGTAACTTTTGCATCATTTTCAATTTTAAGTAGGATTGCGTGAGTTAATTATTTCTAATAAAATTTATGGTTTAAAAAATTTTTCCAACTTTGGTAGATCTCGATGATATTTTATATGTAGCTTTGAAAGACACATTTTCGTTTTTATCATTTCTATTTTAAAAATCGGATCATTAATTATATATGTAGATATAGACGCACCCGATACAACAGTGGAGATGGCAGAAAATAGAAATCATAAAAGTTACCCTCAAGATTATAATTATGCAAAACAAAATTTTGTCACGTTCTGGAAACAGGAAATGCAAGAAACGAAAAGGTTTAACGACCAAGTAAAAGTAATTTTTTATTTAAAACAAGTATTGACTCGATCTGGATATTATTAGTTCATTGATATTATTACCCATTGAACAAAACAAAATGCTCTTATCTAATTACATTTGATTTATCCTAAATGCTGTATATCACGCACTATTTGCTAAAGTATTTCTAGTTATGTTAAAATATTCACCTGCTTTTAAAAGTGTAAATCATTTCTGATCCCAACAAGATTATTTAATGTTTACAAAACCGTGTAAGATTTCTAAAATTAAATTTATTCTCGGTAGGTGGAGAAACTTCTGAAAGAGGCGTAACATAGGCAATTATAAGAAGTTTCCCCATCAGAGACATCTGCCGGAATTCGTTTGTCTCTACTGTAAACAGAAAATTATTAGAAACTATTTATTAATTCCTAAATTAATATGCGGTACAATTATTAAGTTAAAGCACAAAAATTGCACACATCCTGTTTTTTGGTATAAATAATTTTTAGAAAGTAACTAACTGCAGCCCAAACATACTTTGTCTACTGTCTTACAATTTGTTATGATTAGGCCTAGTTATGATAATTCCTCTCACTCTGCTTTCATTATTTAAATTAAGTTCCCATATCGATAGTGTAAACAGTATAGAATCGAAAAATTGCTTTAAATCGAAAACTTCCTTGTCATTAATACATATAACCTCAGTATTTTTAGTGAAACAACACTTAATAAGCTACCTATATTAAAAGGACTATCAATATCCAATCTGCCTATATCAAATCAGATGATATTCCTTTTAAAACAAGAATTTTCGTAAACTTTCACATTTTCAGGATGTAAATTGTGAAAACGGTCTTTCTATCTATTAGATGCTAATAGCGTAATGATATTTGTCATAATCACTTTTTCAAATTAACATTGCATTACTCGCGCAGGATATTTAAATCCCCCGTTCCATGGGAATACTACTTCACTAGTTTGGCGGTGGGGATGTTGTCGGCTTCAGCGCGGTAGATATTCGTTATTAGTAGTCGTACAAGCACGCAAGCGGTATGCAGTTCCATTTAGTGTGCAGTTGTTTCCTAAACGCAAGGTGTAAAACATAGTAGGGTATTTAAATACCACACGCAAGTATTGCATTATATTTAGATATTTATTTATAAGTGAGCGCTTTTCTAAAGTTTTGTGGGAAAAGAAAGTTTACAGAGATTTACAGTTCAATTTTTAAATAATGGCCAGTACTAATCCAGAACAATGGCTTAAATGGTTAAATGAGCTTAAGCAAGAAGAAGAAAATGAATGTTACGCAGCTTCTGACGTAGACGTCAATGAACAGGATTATGTTATGAACAGTGGTCACGATTCCGATTCAGAGCAGCAAGAAAAATGGCCTGTCTCTGAGAAAGGCGAAGACATCATATTATTTGGGAAAAGATAAGATTACAAAGTGGAATAAGACACCACCACGTGAATCAAAAAGAAGAGATCACAATTTAATATTGAAAATACCAGTCCCGGTTGGCGTTGCAAAAACCACACACTATTTTTGAGTGTTTTTCTACCTTTATAGACGGTTCAATTATAAATATAGTAACTGCATCTTCAAATATACATTAATTATGTGAAAAGTAGATTTAACCGAGACAGGGATGCGAGAAATACTGACTCTTGTAAGACTCAAGCATTTTGGCGGTACTATATCTACTTGATGTTTTAAAGTGTAGTAGAACAAATATTTTAGATCGGTGGAAAATCGATGGAAGAGAAATTGGGATAATTTATTTTACAATGAGCTACAGTAGATCTCGATTTTTGTGTCGTTGCATTAGATTTAATAATATACATGATGGACACGAAGGACGCGAAATAGATAAACTAGAAGCAGTCAGAGAAGTATTTGAATTGTTTGTAAATAACTACAGAGAAACGTTTGTTCCAAGTTCATTTCTGCCGGTTGATAAGCAGTCAGCCGCTTCACGAGGTAGATATTGCCTTAGGAAACACTTACCTTCATAGCCCGCTAAGTACGGTGTAAAAGTGTTTGCTCTAGTAGAAGTTAAAATCCTAACCAATTAATCTGCAGATTTACCCTAGCTTGCAACCTATCCGTATTACCAAAGTAATGCACCTGGTGATGTCGTTAAAAGACATGCCGAACCGGTGATAAACGAATAGATATATCACAATGAAAATATAGTTCACAAGTATTCCCTTATCTATGGAATTACCTAATGAAAACAATTTGGTCATAATTGGCACAGTAAAAAAGTAACAAAAAAGACCTACCTCCAGAATTTGTTCAAACCTGAAGTCTATCAGAGGAATTGTACCTTAGCTTCATTTGTACTAAACAAATATAAAAACGTGTTGATCATCTCGATGATGCCTCTCGATAATGAGATTGATGAAAACACAAATAAGCCAGAAATCATCATGGAGTACAACCGTTCCACATAAAGCGTGCACTTTATACAATATCTCTTTAAATAGCAGACGTTCGCCCCTTAAAATACTTTGGATCTCATGGATATAGGAGCACTGAATGCGCCAAATTTATACGTAACGAATAAGAACTATGAAAAAATAGCAAGAAGAGAGTTTATATTTACTTTATCAAAAGATGTTGCAAAACCATTGACTCTAAGGGCTAGGAGAACTACAATTCGAATATTTATAAATAACGACAATCCCCTTATTCTCATAGAGTAAGCTCCTGGAAACTTTGCAAAATTTGACAGAAGGCGTTGTCATCTGTGATCACGCAATTTAGATAATTGTGAGTGTAAGAGTACGTGTGCGTGTGCGTGAGAGTATGTGTGTGTGTGTGTGTGTGTGTGTGTGTGTGTGTGTGTGTGTGTGTGGGTGTGTTGGTGTGGATGCGTGCATGCGTGCATGCGTGCATGCGTGCGGGCGGGCGCATGAACGTGCGCGCATGCACGTGCGCGCATGCACGTGCGCGGGCGTGCGCGTATATATTTACGTGTATTCAATTTTCAAACAGGACTTTCAAACAACATCAAGCAATAATATGCACAAGCTGCCCAAACCAGGAAGAAAATAAGCAAAAAACTTCAGAATCAATTATTTCGATTTTTTACGTCTATATAATAATTATTTATGTTTTATGGATTCTGTTTATGTCATATTTTGTGAATTTTTCTGTTCAATTCTTATATATATTTTCAATAAATGCTTGAATCTATATGTATTTTTTTAATGGTTTTGCTTAAAATAATTTTTTTGGCTGTTATAAGTGCGGGGATTAAAATACCCTGCGCGAGTACTTATGTGAAAAGGTTCCGCGCGAGTAGCGCAGTGTTAAGCTGTGTTGTTAAGACGGCTGACAAATCTTTACCATGTTCTGCTTATACAAGGGAAAATCAGACGAGCCTTTTGTTTAAACAAAATTTATTTTACAGAAACTTTTAAATTTCTACAAATTATTTTCTAAATGAACACTTTTTACGATGCAATTTTCTTGCCGGTTGCGTAGATTTTTATTTCGTACTCGTACCATAAATCTGGGCGGGTATCTAACTAGTTGTGCATGAATGTTTCCACAAATCGCTCGGACCCAAACACTTTTTTGTGGAAATCGCACGACGATACGTCTTGGCTACAAGGTAGCAATCAAGAGTTACTTAGTGCTACTTCTGCTACCCTACACCTCTGTGTGGGACTTGGCACTATCGTGGGGAAACTACACCTTGCGGATGAGACAATTTCTTCTTTTGCATCAATACTGAAGTCTAACTTGATCCAGAAGGCCGCAGTGGTAGCTTGCACTGATGATGTGACGTCGCAAAAAAATGAGGGTGGCGGGCATGATCTTGATTTGCAACACGCTCACAGCCTTTCTTCAATTCATTACACCAGTCTTGCACTCTTAGCCATGAAAGAGTATCATTCTTCAACTGAGCCTGCAGTTTGCGGTAAATTTCGGCCAGTTTCACGTTTTCGCAGGAAAGGAACTTTATAATAATGCGTTGCTCAATAAAAACGGACACACGGTTCTGGCTAATCGTGCGGGATACTAAATTAAGCGCAGCATCAACCAGCTGATCTCATTCACTTACTCCAGTCGTGCCCAACTAATGACCTCACCTGCGCAATCATACACAGATACCCATATAGACACTCAGCTAACAAAATATGAGATTTTTTTAGTGATTTAAAGAAAACGTTTTAACTTTCATATTTATGGGAATAAACATAAAAGAATACGTATTTTTGGGATACCTATAAAATAGGTAATTTAGTTTTCTTTTAATAAAACAAGATGTGGTTTATCGGTCGTAAGTAGTACCGTTTTTTAAATACATTGTGATAGCGGTATATTCTATAGAAAAAAGTCTAACCGACTCAGTAACAATATTTTTAACATGTTATACATTATTCCAGTTAATTAATAGAGATTCTTTTCCCAAAATGTATCAGTTTTCAGCTATTTATCAAAAATAAACTTAGATATTGAAAGAATTTTTGGATAAAATGTATTTCAAAGATAGTTTGTAAAAGCGCTTGCTTGTATCTGTAAGCGTAACCAAGGCATCCTACAAAAGGGGTGGAAAATGCGACACCCAGTAGATATAATCTAACGTAGAGTCTAATGTAAAAACAGTACAAGACAATTTGTATGTGTGTGAGATGCACGCCTATAACGCATTATGTGTTCGTTAATAAAGTGTAATTATAAATAAAATAGTGAGAAAGCCTTGGTACTGATTTATCTCTTTCATCGTAATTATTACATTAACCATAAGGCTGCAAGGGTAATGATGTACGATGAAATTACATAACTTTAAGCTTTGGACTCATAAAGTTAAATCTCGTCCGACTATAACGTTTAATGTCTTATTATCCCCGAGAGATCTAATACTCCTAGACGTAAAATTACTTAGAAAGTCGTTTATTATTAAATAGTTCAGCACATTATAATTTTTTATAAACCTTTTGTTACTGAATTAAAAATGTTGTAATTGTGCACAGACCCTTATAATTGTCAAAATACAATTGTTGGTAATTTGATTTATCTTGCAATTTATATAAATATTTTAATGCTAATTTTATTGATAATAGCCGTTTTGGGAGTTTTGCCCTATGATGGTTATATGTAAATTATAAATCATCCAAATTGTACGTATAATAGAAACTACTTAGGTAGCTGTATTAATCCTTAAAAATCACTAGAATTCCTATCATTTTTATTTAAATTATATTTTTTAATTTGTAGTGTATAGAGCTACGTCAATTGCTTCTGTGCAACACAAGTATACGCCAAGATTATGGATTATTACAAATTTGCAATTTATGAAACATTCGTTTCTTTAATCACAGAAAAAATTAATTTCTTACTAATCAACATTTTTAATAACTAGTGTAACATTTAAGCTTAAATTTATGCCCATGTCAAGGATATAATCATCCATGTGCTCTTTAAGAGGATTGTAATATTAGTCATCTAAAACTGACCATTGCACACTATGGGTGCCCACTGATGCAAACAAAATTAAAAAATTTAGTTTCCGCATTAACAATAGAAATTACAGGGTCCAAGGTATACCTACCGCTAATTTGCACGTTACTCTTATGCATACCTATGAATATTATCAATCGATTAGTGAAGCCATTGATATCGAAAGCAGAATCCACAGTCATGTAATATATATTAAATCACTTACACGTGTTTTTAATTATAATTTTAATGAAACGTCAGTCTAATGTGTGAAAAGGCTTGTGCGCTTTTTCAATACTTTATAATTAATAAAATTATTCTATTTGACATGCACTTTATTTGTTTCTAAACTATTAATAAAATTACCTATTTTGACTTGAATGTGGTAACTAGTAAAGTAACCGTAATTGGAAGTAAATATAATAGGGGCATTCTAGCACACAATCCCATGTGTTTCCTTATGGAGCTTCAATTTGTAGATTTTGTACTCTTCAAGCTCATTCATGCATTCAAATAGTACCATTGAAGGTTCAATAGATATCATACTTAAAATTTAGATAAAACTTTTATTATTTTTTAATTATTAATAATAGCAATAAATTAATTATTAATATCGAAGAGTGTATAAAATTAAAACTAATGTAACGTCAGAACGCAAAAGTTCAACATTTCTTGCATAACGCAACATAACCCTCGTACTAGGATTCTGGAAGGTTGGAATAATATACCATCAGCCCGATATTGTTCACTTGATTGGCAGTGTGCCACGCCATCTAAATTAGTGCATAGAAAATCGTGGCAGAGCAACTTATAATTGAAAAACTAATTGTTTGTTTGTAGTGAGAAATTACATTGTTTGTAAAAGTTCCAATAAAACCACTGAACTAATTCTAAGGGTTGCGTTTTTTGTGAAAGTCGGTATATTAACAAATATGTCGTTTTCGTAAATTGAAGTGGTTTTTACGTTTTCTTTATCTTTATCTTTAACTACAAGTCGGTTCTGAAGAATCATAGACGCAGTCAGCCTATTCAAACATTTGGAACATTTATTGTTTTGAATAAATTCTTTTGCTAACGTTCGATTATTCCATTTCCAGGGCAAGTAATAATTAATAAATAGAATTTATTTTGTATAAATTTTCATTTCAAATATCAAAGCAAAATATTGATGTTTATTTTAAGAATAGGTTGTAGGTCTAAATTTGTTCTTAAGATAAATATAAATTTCCTTTTCTTTTATTTGAAAACTAAATTGAAGTGCATTATACAAAAAAAAAATTTTTTTAAGAAATTACTAGTTGACTAATAAATTCTGAAGAAATTACTTAAAATTAAGCAACAAATAAATAATACAATTAACATGGTACATACTTAGCAACTTTTTGAGCTAATTCTATCAACATTTTGTCAAAATTAATTTTGTTTAGTTGAGAGCTTAAACCATACTGTGATGTTTTCGGCAATGAATTAAAAAGTACGCTAGACAATCTTGCAGTGTCGAATAAACGGCAACCCTGCAGGGTCTGAGAACGTTAGTAGAATTGTCGAAATTATATACACCAGGTCATGAATATACGGTTGAGTATAGCGAGACTGATAAAGTTTGTTTAACATGGCAGTCTAGGAATTTGTAAGTTTTTGTAGCACTCTAAAAGTTCTTCAAGGGTGCATTTCATGAAGTTTAATTATTTATAACATACACCCTTCTCATTATGGTGGGTCTGTAGTTCCGTGATGGACGTATCTGGCTCGATAACGTCGGTTAAATCTATATTATATATATATATATATATATATATATATAAAGTAACTCATAAATTCGATAAAAACTGTATACATTTTTTTCGAGAAATCGCTCGTACATGTCAAACGATTAAAATAATATGCCAATTCTTTGTTTATTTTTTTAAGATTATCGGCTATTTTTCAAAAAGTTGTGACGACATCGATATTTTTGTTAAACACGTATTTGTTTACATACAACAAGGTTACAATTGACGTAGGTGACAAGAAAATTTTCGAGAAGAATGACATTGAAATTTAAAAATCATAAAATTTATTGACGATGCTAATTTATAAAAAGTAACTACATTAAGTGTTGAAACTGTGCACCATTGACAACCTGACAATAACCAAGGCGATCAACAAACTCTTTTTGCACAATGTTGATAACTCCTGAAGAGGTACATCCAATTTCTGTATGAATTCCGTCTTTCAAATTTTCCAAATTCACTAGCCGCTTACGGTATACCTTAGCTTTTAAGTGTCCCCATAGAAAGTAGTCTAGGGGTGTTAAATCTGGCGATCTGGCAATCAGTCCCCTTCTTTCTAACCAACGATTTGTGAAAACCTCATCTAAGTAGGCTCGGACAGTGGCTGCAGGTATACCTCATCCTGTTGACAGAAGAAGTTATTTCTGAGAAGATTAGCTTCGGCACCTCCTCATTAAGCAAGCCCCGTTCGAGCAAAGACACTAGGTACATATGTTTAATAGAAACTAAGGAAGACTATCCGACAAATCAAAATGCCAAATTATTATTACTGATAGACCTCAAAGAATTATCTGGTTTCCATGATAACAAACAAGCTGCACAGTTTGAACACTTAATGTAGTTACTTTTTATAATTTAGCATTGTCAATAGATTTTATGATTTTGAAATTTCAATGTCATTTTTCTCGAAGAGCTTCTTATATCACCTACATCAATTTGAACCTTGCTGTACGTAAACAAATACCCTGTTTAAGATTCCGTAATAAAAACTGAGGGTTTCTACTTAAAAAAGATATCGATGACGTCATACTTTTTTGAAAAATGTCCGAAAATCTTAAAAAATATACGACAAAATGGCAAATTACTTTAATCGTTTGCATGTCCGAGCGATTTTTCAAAAATAATGTAGACAGTTTTAATCGAATTTATGCGTTACTTTAGGAAATATACTTAAAATGTGTTACAGACACAATCATATCAACTCAATGCATTACAGAACCGATTTAGATAATTTGTGCAAAATTTATAGTTATTTGTTGACTTATTTTGTTAAATGACGTTATATTTTGTTTTTATTTTAGTTACATTTTGTGATTTTGCATAATTTCTTTGTCAATTTACATTTGAAAAAATTTTTCTAACTTTATCTTATTTGATTTTATAATATCCTTTTGAAGGATTCATTTTAAAATTTTGTCACTTGTTTAGTTTATTTGAAATTTTGACATTTAAATGTTTTATGTAAAAAGTTTTAAAATTTTGTTAGTTAGTTTTAACGTTCTTTATTCACATATACGTAAGTAAGATATTATTCTGTATTTTTAGTTGTAAATTGTTTATATTTTTTAGTTACCTCTGATGAAGCAAACAAGTAATTTGCTAAATATTAGATAATCTATAAATGAGTTAAAATAATAGATACCGAGTTACCTGATTAATTATAATCTCTTTCTATACATATATATATATATATATATATATACAGTGTGGAAGTTTTGGGTGGAATAATCCATACAATTAATAGCTCGAAAATGTACGGCCAAGATCGTCGGACACGTTGATTTTTATTTTTGGCTGCGGTTTTTTTGATGTTAAATTTATGTATACAGGGCTACCCAAAAAAAAGTTATGACAAGTAATTTCATTTTTTGAAAGGAAACACCTATTTTTTAATTCCTTTTTAAATTCTGCTTAACATTCTAAGTATCTTTCATGTTTTATGTCCTATACCTAAACTCAACAGATATCGAGATATTTAC
>JAHWXV010122486.1:0-13698 GCA_024586415.1 Phrixothrix hirtus
TGCTGCTGGTGCATTATTATTAAAATAAATAATTAAATATTTAAACTAAATTAGTGTACATAGTTACGTATAAATAAGTGTAGAATTAAGTGAATATAAATAAACATTATAAAAAACAATTACCTAGTTTCGTTACAATATCTACATTGAATGTGAAAGCGTTTAACCTTCAGTTGCTTTATTTCCTTTTAGAAGTATGCAACATTCTGTTATTATTAATTGCTACATAGATAAATTAAAGCCTTTTAAAAAGAAACTTATAATTATTACAATGTTGTTAAATAAATTAATAACAACGTTCTTCAGTTTTGCTGCTACTAATGTTTTTTAATGTTCATCAACACCGCGTGTTGATTCTTTTGTAAAGATAACATTAAACTCTTTCTTTTTTCAATGTAAGTATATAATATCATATAAAAAAAATCATATGTTAGTATAAAATCGTTTAAATTGTTTAAGAATAAAAAAATGTTTATAGATTCATTTAACTACATATTTATACATATATAAGAAATTAGCTTTAAAAATGGTTTAAATTGAAGAAACCGAAACAGTTAGCTACAACGGAAATGTTATAACATCTTTTTTAAAAATTATAATCTACAGTTTATGAGTCCTAAATTAAATGGAATGAATATTGATTGATTTCTTTTATTTTATAATGGTAATATTGGAGCAATACCCGAAGCAACAAACCAATTTTAAATTTGTTTTTTTATACAGAATACTTGTTTCTGTAGTTACAATGCAATAATACAAATCAAATACTGATTTAGTCAGTGATCCGATATTTGTGAAATTTTGCATATGGACATAATTCATATTCTGAACAACTTCTCTTATTAACATTTTGCCGTATTATTGACCGAAATGGCACTTTGCCTGAACATAAAATGATTTTTTCTCAATTGTTATGACCATCTTGAATTTTAAAAAGTTTAAATGTACTTGAAATTCTTTTCAGACCAAGTAGGCCGGTATCCCAAAACATCAAAACGAGATTACAAAATTTTTGATTCATTACACCTATAGTGAAGTCAATCTGGGGACACACTGTACATATAATACTCTTACGCGTAAAGAAAACATTAACCTAATAAAAGCCCACGAAACTGAAGGTTTAAGCGCTAAGCAACTCACCATTAAATTTAACTGCGGCAAAACACAGATGCATGATTCCACAAATGTGGAATGCAAAACTTTAAGAAATATTCATATATGTATACATGAAATAAAACATTTAAAATATAATACGATAAAGTTAATTAATAAATATCTTATGTAAACCAAAAAAAAATTATTTAGCATCACTGTGGGTCACTTATATGCATGTACTTAAAAAATGTAAATCTGTTTAAAACGGAAGCCTGTGTAAAACAGAAAAAATGATGCATGATCCCTTAGGATTCCGGTTTAGACAATTTTCACTGTATTGAATACTTACGTTGGCTTACATTTATTAAATAGATATACACACATGTACCTGTTACAACATCATTAGAATATCTTGTAAGAAAGTACTCAACATTAAACAACCCTTTTCCTTCTTGTTTTTGGAGCTTGTTAATTAATATTTCGCCATTTTGTAAGATGGATTGAAAATAACTTTCCATGTATTTAGGTCCTAATAGTGGTGTAATATACTTTTTTTGTTTTTTCCATTCTGAACCTAAAATGTCAACATAGCTGTTACGATACTATTTATGTAATAATATAAGTTTTACCATTTGTAGTAAATAGTCCAATCCCATTAAAAACCTCTAAAAATCTATATATGTCATCCTTATGATTCGCGATTGAAGTAGTTAGCACCTTCTGAAGATATGAAAATGCATATAATAACTAAATGCAAATATAGAAATTCTCTTACTTCTATTTCATCAGGAGTTTTCAAAACCACAATCAATTTTGGACCTAACCAAAGTCTAACGGGACTAGGATATGGATTAATTGCTTTCTTTATTCTTTCAAATAGATCTAAATAAAATTATCCTTGATAATTAATTATTAAATACCTTAAAAATACACACCTTCCTCCTTGCAATGGAAAATTAACGCGTTTCCTAAAATAGGCAATGCAGTAGGACCATGTAAAGAATTTGCCAAAAAGTATAGTTTCCTCTTATTCCAGCAGTATACCATAATACATAGTAATAACACAATTGCATATATTTGAGGAACCAACAGGGAAATCATCTAAAATAAGAAGCATTTATTAACCAACATATTTGTATGTATTGAGACATTTAATTACAACCGGTCCGGCGTGTAAATGTTGAATGAAATACCATCACTAGAAAAAGATTATTTTGGTTTTTCTTTTCGACAAGAATAAAAAATATAGAAAAGAAGAAGGCCTACTTACAAGCAGCTGTTTGTATCCCATTTTAGTGACGTTTGCAACAACGTAAATAAATACCTTTGCATTAAACTAATTAGATAATACAGTATAAAAGGTACTTATTAATTTTTTAAGCAGGTTTATTTATTAATTATATAAGATTTTCTTGGTTATTTTTTCTTAAGAGTGATATATCTTCGTTTAAAGCTTTACTCTTCAAATTACATCCAATTAATTTTCAGAATTGCAATTCCTTCGATACTTTAGATTACAAGTTTTTTTAAAATATAAAATAATGCTATGTAAATAGAATCTACAAATTGCAGAAGTTTTTTTAAATATATTGTTAAACGTATACTTACATCACTACTGTAAGAAGAATAGATAGTAGCGAAATTAAAGTTTTCACGAAAGGGCAATTAAAACAATCATTAGTTTATACAGACTGATTTTAAAATCCACCGATAAACTTTAACATGGTACTTTGGAGGCCTAACTACGTCCATTAACAAGAAAATCTCATACAATAGAAAACATTTATGGGAAAATTAAAAATTGTCTATTGTTTGAGAATTGCCAGAAAATGTGTATACAAATGAATCTGTCTAAACGACATTCCAATTTCAACTACACGTCGGTGGGGAAATAACACGTTGTTCAATAATATCAAATTTAGGCAGTTTCTCAGAAAATTTTCGGTAAATTGAGTAACCGGAAATACTTTTACCATTAACTCTGAATAAAATAACTATGAAACTAAACGTCCGAGCCAAATGAAGATTTATATTTGAGGATACAACTACCTTTATGTGCAAAATCAAGAATTTGGTTAAAACTGAATAACCTTCTTTCTGTCATTTTTAAATATTTTTCACGATTTTCTTGAAATCGGCTCTAACAACTTTCTTAAACTTCATATATTTTTTAATTAACTAATTCCGTTTTATATGAAAAAAGCAACATTTCTAATAAATTTTTGAAAAGCGAGTAACTGGAAGTACTTATAGTATTAATTGTGAACAACATATCTCAAAAATTAAACATCATATTAAAATGAGAAATTACATTTAAGTTTTTTATCTTCCGCAAGTGAGATGGCAAGAATTTAGTTAAAATCGAATTACCGGAATTGCCACTTTATACTGGAGTTTTTTGCGATTTTCGCGAAAATGGCTATAAAAATGTTTTCAAAGCTAGCTATGGTTCTTATATCTTTGATGACCTCTTACGTGAACTTAGCGGTTTTCCGGAAAAAATGCGTTGAAGTGACTTATTAGAGATAATCTTTGAATTTGAGCAGCGTTTTGCGTGTCCAATAACTCAAAATAAACTTAAATAATATTTTAAGCATTTGTGAACATTTGCATATTTATATACGTAGAAAAAAGTCGTGTGTTGTCTCACACAAGATTTTATCTTCTTAATTTCCCTTAGATTAGTTGGCTCTAGGTATACAAAATATCTAGGTGAAGTTAGTAACCTGAAAGGAAATGCACGCTTTGTCGTTTGGATGTGCGAAGTCAAATTCGAATACAATCAACTGGCGCTCTAATATTTCTCTGTTAAGTATTGAGGCCTACGTTTAGAATACCGTTCTTCTCCCTCGTATATATACTCACACCACTCTACCAAACTTCAGAACTTGAGTTAAACTTGTGGGCAAATAAAATGCACCTTCCTTTATGTTTAACTAGCGCTACCAATATTATCGTCACATAAAAATTGGGGCCCAACGTAGAACTCTAATACCTGCTTTCTCTCTCGTCGTTATTGATCAAACCGTTTTAACCCTTCTCGGATTTTTTAAATACAGTTTTTTCTCTAGGCGATGTGGAATTTCTCAGGATGAAATGAAATGTGAACTTCGCATTCGGGCGGTGACTGAGACGATGACTGTAGATACTACGCATAAAACTTTGAGTTCTTTTCTCAGGTTAGATTTAACATAAGTTTCACTTTACTTCTACACCCGCTTACTTTCAAAGAAGACACGGAAGTGATTTGTGATAGAATTGATACCTTTCAAGATTTAGTTTCATATTCCATAAAATTTCAGCCAAGATCACGAAACAATCGTGCCATCCGTAGATGGATAAATACAATGGAAGTCTTCGCTGCTGGCGCATTTAGCAGTTATGTCAACTGAGCTAGAATAGAAAGTTGTTAGAAACGCGGAGTAGACCGGCGTTGTAGAGATGAATGTAGGTGCCTTCAACTTTGAACAATGTAACGGCTGAACGAACTTCAGTAGCTTCATCCGAAAATGAAAATAAGCAAGACATTTTGATGCGAACGGTACAATTTACTCCTACTAAGTTCTCAGTTGAGATAAATAAGTTTAAGCCAGTTCTCGTACACAAATGACGTCTAATGTTCAATGGTAACACAAAGGAACTTTGAATAGTTTCTTTCTTTGCCTTAATCGATACACTAAGAATTTGTTGAATAACATATTTCTGGCATACGTCGCTGATTTATTCGAAGGCGATGCTAGGCCATGGTTTCGATCGATCCGAGGAGAGAGGGGATGCGAATTTCGTGTCGTAACTCAAGTCATAAGAAAAACGACTTTTTTGAACAAATTGATCTTATTAATTAGATTAAAATAAAAATTTGTAGTGCATTCATATATTTTCCTACGGTGCATTGTTCTCAGGATATTTCATCTCAAACAGAAACTTGTTTTAAGTTTTGAAGCGGAGTATTCCGCTTCCGGATTCATAAATAAAAAAATGAGTTTCTATTTAATAAAACTCCAATATATCTTTGTTCCTAGGTCACGTCAATAGACACCCTGAATAGAATTTTTTAAACTATGAAACTTTTGTTTGGCAGATTTTTTCCAAATTTCTGGTTTTCAAAGATAAGATTGCCAGATATTCGCAGCAGTTTAAGAAGTGGCAACTCATTTTTCATGTGTTCATAAAACCTCGGCGCTATTTCATTCTCGCGGCGAGTTCTATCTATTTTGAAAATTTCGTGCTGTATAAAATCGTCCGGTGTTTTTGCAGTCGCCGCTTGGAATATAAAGCAGATAAGGAATGTTTGGTATCTAGTTCTCCTCCACGATGAATATGATCAATAGTCATTGATGAAAGGTGTACAGCCACGTATCTTAAGGAGAAATATCCTTCCTCACTTTCAACAGAAATTAGCTGTAGTGGGCATCACTTCTATTGATAGACTTAAACCTCTATGCCGTCGTATAGAGAATACTTCGACGAGTGAATGTATACCTCTTTCTGCTATTTCCTTATCTTTATCACAGAAATTAATGTATAAACCAAAGATTTCTTTAACAAAATATTCCTATCCTAATAAAACTTTGAATACTGCTTCAAGCAAAAGCACAGTAGAGGACTATACATTGTTTCATCAGTGCCCAAAACCATAAGTTCTTCTGCTTTGGTTATGGTTGACCTGGAATGTAACAAGATGTGTATCCTGTTTGTTCTTCTTCAAGGTCTATCAATTCTTCGGCTTGGTTGGAGTTTTCTGATCCTATTGGCTCAACTAATGTATCGAGAAACGAGATACGAAATTAGTTAATCGCGTGACTGATTCTTTAATTTTCTCAATCTCGAAACAACAATTTGGTGGTCTAGGCGAGTGTTACTTCCAATGTTCACTTAGACCAGTGTCGAAATTTTTCGACCTTTATTTTAGAAAACGTGAGTAATGACGGAGACCTCTAAAGGTGTCCTAAATAAGAATAGAATAAATAATTTTAAGACTCAAAACCTGAATTTCCCAATAAAGTTTAATGTGAAAAATATAATCAAGTAGTCTACATATGTTTCGGTCTGCTAGTATTAGACCATCATCAGTGTTATAGTGATATAAATAATGTTATAAAATTAATTGTAATCAATTAAAATCCACTGTATGACAACGAATTTTTGTGTAAATAATTACTAAGATGTAACGTAAATGAGTGCTAAACAAATCTTTTTTATGGCTATAACCCTGATGATGGTCTAATACTAACAAGCTGAAACATAATAGGCTACTTGATTATATTTTTCACATTAAAGGTTATTGGGAAATTCAGGTTTTGAGTCTTGAAATTATTTATTAATTTAAAGTTTCCCATTGGAGAATGTGGATCTCAACAAAAAAAGAAGAAACATATACTTTAAATTGTGTCTTTAACTGTCTTGTTATTAAAAATAATTTTACTTGATGTTTAATTTTATTTTGTTCATATTACATCGGGATCACCAATTATTTATTGTCGTGTTTATTTGAATGAACTATAAACGGAAGCTTTTATAAACATTTATTTATAACCGATGTTAATACGAAACAATTTCAATCGACGACTAACCTCTTGCTTTTTACTCTACTATAGCACACACACTTTTTATATTGTAATAAATGTAATCTAATAATATTTTTTGGTAGCTAATGTTATTTAGGTTACTACAATAAGAATAAATTATGACTCAAATATTAGTTAGTGCGTCAAAAAAGTATACACACTTCAGGAGAAGAAAACTCTATATAAATATATTGTAATCATAAATTTACTCAGACATTAGGACATCGAGATAAGTAGTGTTTCTTTTCCACAATTACTAGAGGTGCTCAAAAGGGCGACCATTCGCTTCCAGATACTTATTAGTATGGTGAACAAATGCATGAATAACGATGACCAAAGTATCCAGTGAGATTGCTGCACATCAGTTTTCAGTTCCATTTCTAAGGTCCACCAGTGCAACTGGTCTTCTGCGATACACGACATTTTTTGGAGTTCCCCATAGGTAAAAGTCTGCAGGTGATAAATCTGGAGAATTTGCGGAAAACTCAACTGCATCTCTTCGTCATATAGTGTTGCGCCAAATTTCCATCCAGATAAGCTCGCACTTCCTGATGGTAGTGTGGTGGTGCAGTTGTTGCAGGAAAACATCATCATTTCCATAAAGTTCTTGTATGGTAGGTAATATGGATGGGCGTTTCATTTCTAGGTACGCTACATCATTAACATTACCTCCAAATAAAAATGATCCCGTTTAACCTTTTGCTGACACTCCGCACCAGAAATTGACTCCCAGTAAATTCACTGCTTTTTTGATATGTACATGCGAGGATTTTATGGTGATCAATGAGCATAATTAACCGGTTAACGTTAGAAGCCGAGATATCTCGGCACCCTAAAATACGTACGTTTTTAATATGCCGAGTTATCTCGTTCATTGTAGAGATATCGTTATGATAAGTTACTATGTTGCATAATTCGTTCTTTTTTTATTCATTGTAAATTTAATAAAGCCGAGCAAATCACATCAAGGACATTCGTCATTAGTCGACGTTCACCGAGCAATTACGTTACTAATGCTAAAGCTATGGTTTGTTTATAATGGAGAGTGATCTTTCGTCGAGTGATCAAAAGTATGATATCGAAAACAAAATTGATACATCTGGTAGTGATACAACAATATTGTCAAATACTGATGACGAGTGGAGCAGTGACAATGAGTTAGTAAATGCGCGGGAATGGTGTGAAATAGATCTAAAGGGGGACATCACTGCTACACCTCCGCGGTTTTTGTTTACTACTAATATACGTTTCTATTTATTTATTTCCAATAATACCTAAATATTGTTTTCACTACAGGCGCGCCTGGCATAAATTTCAATGTAGACCATATGGAAATAGAATCTTTACTTCAGAAATAATTTGATGATCAATTGATGAACATAATTACACCTAATGAAATGCATGCGCTTCTAACTTTAGTTATTCTACAGGGTGTTGTAAAAAACTAGAACTCCAATTGCATTTGAGTAAAAGAACAGCTACAGAAACTCCATTTTTCAATAGTGCTACGTCTTATAAGAGTTTCACTATTATCAAACAAATTTAACACTTCACCAACTACAATGATTATGATTCAAACACAGGGTGTCACATAAGTACGGGCCGCTACTTCAGGAGCGCATTCTAGATGTAAATCTAAGATGAAATTACTAATATTTTTTTTTAAAATGTTTCCTCTAAATATGGAGCCAAAAAACGCTTTTTCGATCACAGCTATCAAACGATGAGAGATAAATTAATGAGATTTTGGATTTAACATGACTGTCTAATTTGCTACAACAGTCCTAAATTAAAATTTGAACTGCTTAGAGCCGTCGGTTATGGGTGGGGGCAGGGGGTGCTTCTTTACTCATAACTTTTTTATTCTACGAAATTTGGCAATGCTAGTATCATAATCATAAAGGCTAATTATTTTCACGAAAAAAATATACTCTTGTATGAACTCACTCGGGCAACTATTTTCGAGAAAACCGCACTTCTGTAAACGGCTGTCGCTAAAACTGTGTTTTCTAATTTTCATGTGGCTGTTGTAATAGAGCAATCAAACAAAAGACAGGGTGCTGTCAATTGGTATTAAATTAATTGTGGGTGTCACTGTGTCTGTAACTGCTATTAGTTTGCTGTTAATTTGATTTTGTGGATTGGTAGTTTGTGATAAGTTCTAAAAATGGTCAATTTTTCCAATAAAGAAATGGCAGACATGCATTTAATGTATGGTCTTGCAAACTGCAACCGGGCTGAAGCAAGGTGACTCTAAGCGGCGCGTTTTCCTGGCAGACGGCTACCTAGCGAAAAATTATTTCAAACAATTCGTGCGCGGCTAAGGAAAAGAGGATCTTTAATTCCAAGAAAAGTGGACCGTGTTGGCAGACCAGCTGTAATACGAAATCCTGCATTAGAAGAGCTGTGCTTGAACAAATTGAAGAAGACCCTACCATAAGTACTAGAAAACTTGCTTTGGCGGAGGGTGTAAATCGCATGACTATCTGGCGAATTCTATGATATAATCAACTCTACCCATACCATTACCAAAAAGTTCAGGGACTTCTTGAAGCAGATTTTGCGCTAAGAGTAACATTTTGTAACTGGTTGGTACAGAAGTGTGCAGTTGACCTTAATTTTCCATGGTTTGTGTTATTTACCGACGAGGCAAGCTTTATCAGAGATGGTATAATCAATTACCATAATCTGCATCAATGGCAAAACGATAATCCTCGGACAATTATTCAGTCAAGACACCAGCGACAGTTTTCACTTAATATTTGGGGAGGAATAATTGGTAATTTTATATTTGGACCCTCTATGCTGCCAGAGCGGTTAACAGGAGCGGCATACGGACAATTTTTAGAAAATGATTTGCCCCCCTGCTCGAAGATGTTCCAATAGCAAAAAGGCTACAAATGTAGTTTATGCACGATAGTGCACCGGCGTATTTTAGTGCAACGGCGAGAGAAGTTTTGAACAACATGGTACACGAGCAGTGGATAGGACGAGTAGGAACTGTGCCATGGCCTGCCAGATCCCCTTATTTAAATCCCCTGGATTTCTACTTATGGGGATATCTAAAACAAATCGTCTATTCTAAGTCCTGTCAACAATATAGACGATCCCCGTCAACGTAATGAAGATGGTTTTAACTAAATTTGCAACACGCCAGGTGTTTGTGAAAGGATAAGATGGTCCCTCTGAAGACGTGCAGAACAATGCATTTTAGCTGGAGGCAATCATTTTTACATTTACTTTAGAATTTCGTTTATGTGGGTATTGTTTTGTTATTTCTAATTAAATTCTTTTTTATTTTCACTCCTACTTTTTTCCGATTGATGAATAAACCAATACAATTAGAAAACACAGTTTTAGCGATAGCCATTTAAAGAAGTGCGTTTTTCTCGAAAACAGTTGCCCTGAGCGACTTCATACAAGAGTATCTTTTTTTCGTGAAAATCATCGGTCTTTATAATTACGATGCTACAGTTGCCAAATTTCGTAGCATAAAATAGTTATGAGTAAAGAAGTACCATCTGCCCCCATCCCCATAACTGACGCCTCTGAGCATTCTCAAATTTTAATTTAGAACTATTGTAGAAAATTGGACAGTTATGTTAAGTCCAAAATCTCATCCATTTATCTCTTATCGTTTGATAGCTGTGATCGAAAAAGCGTTTTTTGGGGCGATATTCAGAGAGCTATCTTTCTTAGGCAGCATTTTAGAAAAAAAATAATTAGTAATTTCGTCTTAGGTTTACATCTAAAATACGCTCCTGAAGTAGCGGCCCGTACTTATGTGACACGCTGTATACACACCAACCTTAAACTGAATAAAATTTGGCCGATTTATTAATATATCTCGCAAAAATTTTCCACACTCTATTCACCTGAGAGGGATATAACTATAGTCGAAAGCCTACTACTACATATGGGTCGATTAGGTTGGGTGCAATATATTCCCCTCAAACGGTCGAGATTTGATATAAAATCGTGTTTGTTGTGCGAATCCACTAGTGGATATGTATGGAATTTGTCAGTTATACTGGAAAGGGTACAAATTTGGATCCCGAATATTCCCAACTCGCAATATCATCACAGGTTGTACTGACTTTACTAAAACTCTTATCGGCGAAGGGTTATGGTCTTATGGTTGACAATTTTTATATATCCCCAGAATTAGCCGATCTGCTAGTAAAACAGAAAACCGATATTTATGGGATAATGGAATGTACACGGAAAGATCTTCAACCGTCCTCAAAAATTGTAAATTGAAGAAAGGCGAGGAAAAGACGTTTCAACAAGGAAAGGTGTTAGTTATGAAATGGCATGATAAAAGGATGTTACGCTACTCTCTACTAGTCACAGTGCAGTCGATGGTTGTTATAAGAACTGAGATGTAGAAAAACAAAGTAGACTATCGTAATTGACTACAACCCTACAATGGAAGGTGTAAATAAAGTTGACCAGCACCTTTCTTCTTATCCTGTAACTAGAAAACGTGGAAAAAAATATTATAAAAATATTTTTTCCGCATTTTAGAACTCATAGTATGGAATACTTTTCTTCTCTATAAAAAGAGTGGCCGCGTTCGGAATGGTCCTCAGTTTCGCCTTTCTTTAGTAGAACAATTGATAGCAAAGTTCGCCGGCGGAAGCGCTTCAACTTATAGACTTGGAAGACCCAGTAGTCATAGATATCCTATACCACAAGCCTCGCATTTTCCAGAACATGTGCCGCCGTCAAGAAAAGAGTCTCTACCTTAGAAAAGATACGAGTTATCAATATACTGCATGTAACGTTGGCCTATGCGTTTCGCCATGTTTCAAAAGCTATCATTTGCAATGACTTTGTTTATTTCAATGTTACTTTGCATAATAGGGCTATTATCATTGATAGTTTCATAACTTTTTCACAGTATGCGAAACACTTTTTTGCTGACGAGAACTCTCGGCATATTATATAAGAGTTTTCATTTCATAGAACAAAATTTTGAAGGTCTAAACATCAATATGGATGTTAAACGTACTGCACTATCTACTCCACTAATAAAAAAAATAGCCAAAAAAACGAACCGAAAAATGTAAAACAATAGGTAAGGCGGTTTACTATTCTATTAAGTTTAAATTGTAATTCATCAGATTCCACATTTATTGAAACCATTCACTAAACTGGATTCTTCGATCTAGATCGTCGTCATTTATTGTATTTAATAATCCTGGGATATAAATTGATTCTTTTCAAAATTCACCATACACTTGCAGCGCAATCCTTTCTCACGCGAATATTGTGTGGTAGACTTTTGCGGCGAATGTGTAATTTTCTCCAACACCAGAGTTGAAGAAGCAGCGTTTGTTGCTATGCGAACTTTGCCAGATTTTCCTTTATGCATATCACAAATGGTACCATATGTTTCCCTTATCACGAATACGTGAAATCGTAGGGCATGTTAGGAGTCCCGTTTTAATACACACCTCTAGTGTCATTAAAATTCAACGAAATTGTCAAACACAAAATACCACTTTAAAATGGTCTTATATTGCTCAAATGACAACCCTATCTCACCCATTTTATTTGTCAATGCTATATATGTCACATGCTCACATCACAGTCATGAGAGTTACGCCATCTGTACACAGTACACTACTACAGTAATATTATCATTCCATCAAACTGAAAAAGTGATATTTTATAAAAAGGAAGTGTGTATACATTATTTTGACGGACTTAGTAGTGACTTATGTAACATTAAGAGGCATGCAGATCCATTATAATACGAAATTCCTCATAAGTTTCTCATTATAAATCCGAAATAAGTGCGTTTTGCCACAAAATTGATAGAAGATTGTATTTTTTTGCGCATGTTGATTTATTTTTTTGACGGGACAAAAAATGTATTTTTCTTTGTATTTAATTGTGTTTTTACCAAATTAACTAACAAGCGCGATTCCTTACGTTCATTGAGACGTATTTTGTCTTTTATTTATCTTCATAAATATTGAAATAAGAAAACTAGAAGTAATAATACCCCACCTGTTTATACTTAGGTTTTTTTATAAATGATCTCAAAATATATATTAAAACATACATAAATTGTTTTGCAATATAAGTTTGTCAATTTAGATAAAACAGGAGTATGTCGAAATGAAGACATGCATAAACTCGTTTGAAAAAAATCACGTGCATCCAATCCTCGTAATGGAAATGCATAAAAGTTCAACCTTGAAAAGATATTTGTTTTATTTAGTGTAAAACTACATATAGCTTGACAACTATTCAGTAGTAGTGCATGTTACGTCGTACATTGCAAATTATAATATACGAGGTGTTCCAAATAAGTGCGAAGTCTTCAGGTAGAAATGATGTTTTGCAAGACCTTAGCATAAACTATAAAGAAAAGGTTCATTGGCAAGTTAGTTTTCTCGTTTGAGAATATTTAAAGTTAGACTATAATGCAATTTTCCGAAAATAAATATTGAAATCTGACATGAAATTTAAAAAAGGTTTTGTTGATCGTTTACGGTAAAAAATGGTATTGTTGTTCTAGCTTGTAATAATTGCTTTAGAACTATCACTAATATCCAAATCTCTTAACCCTTATCCGGGCAATCCGGGCCTAGTAAGCCCGGTGGCTCATAAAAGTTGTAATAACTTTTTTGGTATTTTTTTGAGCACCATGAGGTTCCTTGACTTCTTTTATTCCATAATAGCATAGAGTTTGGTACACTTAAAATTTTAATGAGTTTTGTATTTTCGAGTTTGTCTTTGAAAATTTGAGAGAGTGACGCAAACGGGCAAGGCGGGCCTCATGAGCCCGGTGTCAATTTTCATAAAATGGAACGAATTTACAGGAAATGTAATTGGCATTGTTACTTCTCATTTGTTTGTAATTAAGAACCCATTTCTATAACCTATTAGAGTCGATTTCTCTTCTAGAAATTAGAGATGTGATTAGATTGGCAATTCCCAGAAAATGTAATTTCGCTAATGAGTATGTAGCACTTATCCGTTCCGAGAAACAATTTTGTAAATGGGGTAGGCAATTAGGAAC
>JAHWXV010122513.1:0-12385 GCA_024586415.1 Phrixothrix hirtus
TCTATATATATATATATATATATATATATATATATATATATATATATATATATATATGTATATATGTATGTATGTTAATACACATTTTAGACAATCTGTGAAAATGTAAAGATAACGGGGAGAAAGATTTAGAAGAAAATATTAAGAAACCGTTTAAAAACGGGTTTTTAATTAGTTTTTAAAAAATTTTCACGCCCGTTTTTTTCAAATTTTGTAAGGTTATTTCTAAAAATATAGAACATATAATTTTCTTCAGAATTTTTTAACTGTAAGTTCCTTTATTATTTAATAATAACCTATATAACATAATACATAGTTTGGTAACAAAAATAAGAAAAGTACAGTTATCTCTTTTTTAAATTGGTTATAGTATTACAACTTATTTTAACTAAAATACGATTCCTATGCGCTCGCAAAATTAAAAAATTTAGAATAAAGGTTTTCATTGCAGCGCTACATACTTCAGATTATGAAGTGGTATTTATATTAATCTTAAAGTCACAATCTTACAAATAAAAGCAAATCGATTGTTGGTAAATAATAGATCGATTTACGATCACAAGGTGTTGCTTGGTATCAGGATTCCACCGTACCTACCTACATTTTATACGCAATTATACATTATGGTCTTTCTTGCGTGTGACAAACTGTAGTTAGACAAGTGTTTCATGTGTTTTCCATCGATTTATTTATGGTTTCATTAATTTGAATTTTAATAGATATAAAATAAATTATCATGTTATATCTGATGTTCAAAAATAATATTTATGACACTTAATTTATGATTCATGTAGAGGCAGTCGTTTGTTTATTTATTGAAGGTTAATAATATCTAATTAGCAGTACTGTTTCCGGTTGTTTGTAAATAAAATATATTGTGTAAATCTTTATAATTGTGCCTAATACTATGTTTATTACATCTAAACAATACATAGTAATCTTCCATTAAGGTTTATTCAAAAAGATTCAGTACATTATAAATAATGTATGTTTTGAGAACAATAACACGCACAGTCGTTGCTTTACATGAAGTAATCTGTGCTCAACGGGTATTTCTTAGATTAAACGTGCCTCTCTTATTCATTCATTTTTTAAAATAGTCTACAAGTTGCTTTAAAATCGGATTGATTGGAATCTATTACCTATTATAACAGGCAAATGGAATTTTCCGACATTAAAACGTACTTAGACTAATAATCAGAGAAATTTTCTAAAAAAAGTTACCGACCAACTAATCGAACAATTAAGTGATTTACATTGGTGAAATTGACAGGTGTAAATCTAATTCTTTTATGAAGCAATTTTACGTGAAAGGTCAAGATAAAATTAATTTCTTAAGCGCCACTCAATTCTTATGTAATTAAATGGTGTGAGGATCTTTGATACAGAGTACATCGGCCAATGGTAAGACGAGAAATCTAAGCTCAAGAATAGATGTAGCACATGATCATACACTATTCTTTCTAACTACACACAAGATATGTTTAGTTTGAGATATTTGGACAGTTGACAGCTCATTGCATGCTATTCCAGGACCTACCTACGCTAAATCTGAGAACTATATATGATGTTAATCCTTAATATCAAACATTTCCAGGTGAAACTGTGGCGAGCTCTTCGTTAATGTGTATTTCGATCTGCAGCAATACTCTTATATTTAACGGTTTAAGGTCAGTACAGAATACGTTTGTATTGATCTAATATCTTATACTCAATCGGACAAGTGGCTTTTAGCTTAGAGAGAGATGACGGTGTGGATTCAATTTTACTTACTCGTATTGCTAATGACACTGTAAATGCAAAGTTTCGTAGGCTTTATATTAATACTATGCAGAGTACATATATATTATTGGCTGGTTAGGTTTCATTCATATTTTTGCCTGTATATCTACAGAGATTTTATGTTAGTCAATAATGTTATCTTTTCTACCAAATAATATATTAAACTCGTTTTATATAGAACGAGGTGTGCAATTCTGTGTCACTTTCTAGACAACACGTATCAAGCATCTACATTATAAATACCATTCTGTTATGTGTTAAAATGTCTTTCCATGTAGTATGTATTTGTGGAATAAATGGCGATATTTGATAAATCGGTTATATTTACAGGAGCGTGATTAAAAGAAATATTTTTTGTAGAATCCAGTTCATATAGACAATTGAAACACGTCTTAGAGCCTTCATTCACTGCTTTCTGAAGCTCAACGGTGTATGAAATAATATAAAACATCTGTTTGCTAGTATAAGTAATCTTTACGAGGGGTTCTAGCTGCAATAAGGATTATTGAAAAATGTACGAATGATAGTCACTACAGTATATATAAGTCCCACTATAGTTCTTAAAAGTGTCCTGACTATTTTTCATTCTGTTGGGGGTTATATAGTACCTGCTATTATTTTTACTGTTAAATCTAATTCATCTGTTAGCAGTCTTTGTATATTTATGTTATTTATAGATAAGTATCATCGTCCATTTGCTTCATACTGTGTTTGTTTCAGATTTCTTTACGTTCAAAACTATTTTATTGCAACAGTTTCCTATTAAAATAATACATTTCAATTAATTCTAATTTCCTAAATAAAATGTTTGTTCCATTGCTTCTTTACAATTAAGTGGTCGTACGTAGTACAATTTGAGCATTTAATAATCCATACGTTAGAAAATCAATGAACTCTTGTCATTCTTTATTTACATTTATTTCAAAGAAGTTCTTTCCTTTTTAAAACACTAATAGTTAATAATTTTAATTATTGTTTTAAGTGTATTGTTAATTTAACACAGTATTTCTTCTTTTTGTTATAGGATATTAATTCCACTATTTAATGCCTTTTAAAGTAAAACATTTCTTAAACTATTGATATATAATTAATTATCAGCATCGATAAATTTTGATACGAAAATAGAAATTCGATCTGATAATTAATCAAGATTCGGAAAAACGCAACAAAACAAGGTTAAGCTAAGAAATCTATTTATTAACTCAATCAAGAATATAAATAGCTGAAAGAAACTCTCATTACGAATTTATTTACTACTATTTAGAACCGAAGGCCATCGATAAATTGTACTTGAGCTGTTTTGCAAATTACGATATAAGATTTCCATATCGGACAGAAAATCACTTAACCTTAATATGTACGCAGAGTTCTTAATTTACGTTCAAGACTGGATATCTTACAACAAAAATACGCCTACTAACGATATACTCATTTTAACATTCAGGAACTGTCGCAGATACAATTACGAGGCTCGTCCAGAGAGTAGAACGTTTTGCTATAACTAATAAAAAACAAAAGATACCATCACAAATCTTTATTTACAATATCACTGCACCTTAATCTATTTTTCGATGTAATCGCTGTAGCTGTAAAGGTACTTGTATCGTGTAACCACTTTTTTCATACCGATGTTGTATTCTTCAGCCGCAAAAGATCGGAGGCATGATGTTATTGGTTCTTTGAGGTCTTCGTCGTTGTCAAACTGTTTTCCGCCTAAAATTTCGGAAACAAATAGAAATAACTTGATTCCAAGGTCAGGGCTATAAAGAGGATGCCTGCAGATTTCCCACCTAAGTCTTTGAAGTTCTTCCTATGTTTGTGCACTGATGTGAAACCGAGCATTGTTGTGGATCAAAACCACCTTTAACGACAATATTCCGCGCCTTTTATTTTGAATGGCGCGCCGAAGGCGTTTCAGACTTTCAATATAGGTCGCTGCGTTTATTGTTTGACTTCATATTTAGCGGGATTTTCTATTGGCATAGCTATTTTGAATGATCACGAAACACACAAGCGTGGCCTCACCGCAAGGAAACTCAGCTCACACTGAAGCGGGGAGCCAAACTGCCTGGCGCAAATACAATCGCGATTATGGGGGATCAGCGCCGCGTGTGATTCGCAAACGTTCTTTACTTTCTGGGCGACCCTCATAATATATGTCCAATGTATAGGAATTGATTGAATGCTGAACTTAACTGTATTACATCGTAAAATCTGAAATTATGTCAGTAATAACAAAATCATTTCGAAATACTTGAACGGAGCTATTCAAATAACTAAGGTGTGTCTACCAAAACGTCAGTGGAAGTATTTAGCACACAGCAGTTCAATTCAATCTGAAACCATAAGTCAAGAAAATAATTAATCTTGTACGATCTATGCGGGGGTAATTTCTCGATTGTATAATATAAGTACATTAACAAAGAGATATAGCGCCTGTTTCTCACTCATGTGTGACCTCTCGGATCTTTCAGCGATTATCAAGGTCCGTGCTCAAAGACATGCCCAACAAATTTTTCTAAATATGGCGGAAATTGGTATTATAAGAGTATTAAGAGTTAAGAAATATTCTGAAAATCGAATGGTCATACCCGCTCAATAATATCTCACTACACCAACAATTTTTAGATTGTAACGAAAAACAAAGCTGATTCATTACCACATCGATGTAATGTACTGCATTATCATTCCCAGTAAATTAGAATGAAGTCTGCTTTGTTAAAGAGAAAACAGAGGAGCTAGGTTCAATCGAGCTAACACTATCAGACGCTGCTCTCTTCCCAAAAGAGGACTGCGAATGAAAGTAGTGACTGATAATGTGATCGCTCTCGTTTTTATTAAACGAACAGCAATAGCTACCTGCCTGTGTTATAATAGGCACAATGAAGTTGTATTCATTTCATCATTGTTAGACCCTCGTAATTAACATGTATAAACATTACTCAGTTCTCACATTAGAAAATTGAAAAAAGCTCTCACCTATTTCAAATTTCTAAAATGTTACTTCAAGTAGAAGTTACCTAACCGTATTTCTAAATTAAAGCCATAGTTCTCAGACTATAAAATAGAAATTTAATGAAGTGTAGAAAGTGCTCCGTTATAAAAAAAAACGCGGGTTTGGATATATAACTCATAGTGCAAAGAATTTACAAATCGATGGGACAAATTCAAATTGTATATCCAACACGGAATGGTTTCGCAAGCAGTAACCCCATAAAGCAAGGAATATCCCGAAAATTATGGTGTCATATACTTTACTAACCGAAGATGTAAAAACATCGGAACGTTACGTAAGGACGCAAATATTTAACGGAACTTCAAATAGTTTTCCAACAAGGCACACACGCCATTTTTTTAAATTTAAGAATCTTTTGATTGGTCAGTGCGGCAGCAGGAAGGGAATTTTAAAAAAGTTATAAAAGCCGAAAGTTACAAACAAAATCATCTTACCTACGTAGAACACGCGGTGGTGAATCTTAGCAACTCAGTGCGAACCTCGCAAGTAGATCATTTTGATGGTAAACATATAAAGTTCGAATAAATCACTGCTTGCGGAAATATACATGTATTTGAAACTTATAACTCCTCTGGTTGATAACAGCAGCAAATTAAAGTGTCCGGGTCGCCGTTAGCAAATTTATAAAATTTAATATAATTTTGTAAAACGGGAGTACGTGTAAAATCGCGCTTCTCTCAAAAGCTAGAAATCGAAGAGTTACCAACTAGTACATAAATTGGCATGGAAACAAAATCATAAAATCCAATTCTGTTTGAATGGAAATAAACAGAAGGAAGAAAGACTATCGCCCAATCTTATAATAATATCAACAATCAAAATATTACTGCGTAAGTGAAAATCTTTTGAAGTTTTAAAACTAATAATTTTTTCAAAGGAGGTTTTAAAATAAATTTTAACGTTTTATTTTAAAGCTAAAAATATTGTAAATACTACTTATACCAAAATTTATACCTGCAACTGGATACTTTTAGAAAAAGTCAAAAAAATTCTATTTTGGACAACTTAAAGCTTTAAAGGGATCTAGCATAACAGGTCATTGCAATTTGTTTAGATAACGGTATTCGTAGTAAGATTGTATTTATATTTGTAGATGTAAAAATTTAGTTTGCATTTTTTTAAATATTTATGTGTTTTAAATTTGGTTTTAATAAATGTATGAAATTCAAACTTTGCTACTTATCAGGTATATGTCGTAAATTGAATAAAAGTTTTGGTGGGACCCACGTATTTAAAAGTAAATAAATAGAGGAAAGTAGACTGAGATTATTTTTAGGTAAATTTATCGGTACAGTACATTCATTGTCCGAACTAAAGGACTTAATCCCTCCGGCTTAGTATCAATAACAGGTCGAGACAGTTTCATTGCAGAAAAATCTTAAAAGCTATAATTGCGTAAGCTTTAACAGGCAAATACAGTAATTAATTTTTAATTACTCACACTGTCAACTCCGGTAACCAACAGAATGTTCACTTATAACATTTTCCTTGAAACTTTAGGAATTCTACATAAGAAACGATTTATACAATCTTTTAACAATTGATACAAGCTTTCGAAGTCCTTTTTGAAGTAATTTAGTAAAAATCAAAGTGATTTACTATTGACAACGTACTATAAGTTGCTTTTCAGTAACTTCACTCAAAGTAGCATGATTAATTCAGATATTTAAATACTTGATGTATTCAAAAACTGCAAGCATAAGGCACTAAGTTTTGTTTCGCACTAATAGAAGTTGTATGTAAAGTGAGTGAAATATAAAGCCGTAACGCCATTTATTTTGCCTATAATAGAATTTAAATTAAAATTCATAACAGAAAAGGTCTGGTGCTTTTATAATAGATAGGATTTTAAATATTGTACAAATTAACGTAAAAGAACTATTATTATTTTAAGTGTGAGTAAATTATTTTTTAATTTTCTACAAAACACTAAAACATTGCAGACGATGGTTTCATTATTTGTAACTGTACAGATCCCTTCGAAGTTCTTTTTTAACTAACAAGTAAATTGCAAATCATCGGTTATATGATATGATGTAACACGAGATAGCAGCGCCATGTATATTTGATACAGCAGGAGTTGGTTCAATATTCATAATAAGCAACGATTGTAACACCTATAAAGTAGAGAAAGGGAAGTCCTACAAATTTTGGCAGTAAAACTACTATGACGGTTAATTATGATTTCAATAATATGTAAGAGCAAAAATAAAACGTTTTATGCTTCAGCAACAATTTTCGAGGCTCAGTAACTACCGTAACTAGTTTCTGACCAAGTAGCAGGATTTTTAGATCCGTAAAAATACTACCAAGGCACGACGTGTTTCGTAGTAAACCAGACTAGTAATATTTGTATTCATCTTCGTAATAACTCAAAGGACAAGGGTTATATGAGGGCCGGTCGCCTTATAGAAATATCTAGATATAAAAGTAACGGTGAGAAGCATATATAGCTGAATGTAACAGGGTTATAAATGAACTTAATTGGTCTGGTCTAGTTAAGTAGGAAAACAGTGCTAAATAAACTATGTAGTAAGGGTTATAATATGTAGTACCAAATTAAAATAGTTGAACACAAATACTAACAGAAAGCATTACAGTGAAGACAGACATTTAATTACATGCAAATCCATAGCACATTGAGATCAGTTGGAAATAATATTCCAACTTATATAAATTGCACTACTATGTCTAAAGTTTTAAAATGTGAAACATGGACTACGGTAATTACGAAACAAATTGTTGATGCATATTAAATTAAAATTAAATTAATACCATCAACAAGGCCAAGACAAAATCAATTAGATATAATTGCGTAAAATAAGAATAAATTTAAATCTTATCCTTCCAATAGTTTAGAGTATGTAAAAATTTTAGATTTGCATAAGGAAACATTTAAAACCCAAAAAATGTATCAACAAGAATGCCAGTAAATTTCTGCGATAAAATTTAAATTAAAAACATGCTACCAACAAAAGAAGAAAATTGCCTAGCTGGTAAATTCCAAAGGTACAGCTTTGGCGGTTAATGTAATTGTAATTTACCTAGAAATAAGAAGAGAATCGTTTCAAAAACAAATTTTGTTCTACACTGTCATTTTTTTAAGGATACACTGTATATAAAAATCAAAGACACGCGGTAAAATGTGAATGATCTTGATGATTTGTTTCTTTAAAAAATGTACTGTAATAGGGAATTATAAGCAATAACTGTGAGATCAATACCTATAACCACTTATAGCATATTCAGGGGCTTTTAGTAGCTTTTAGCTTTTTACTAACTGAATCATTATTCAAATATATTATTTATGATAGATAAATATACTGTTTCCTTATAAACTTACTCAAGGATTTAGTCAATTATTTGTATTTATTGCATTATTAAAGAATCACTTAAAGCTACTAGTTTTCAATTAAATTCTTTGAAATAATTTGCAGTATGTGGTTTCAAAAAACAATTCACCTTGTACTTTATATTAAATATTTAATAGTGGATAAGGCCACAGCTCATTAACTTGGAAAAAACATCAATAGAAAAATGAATCACATAATAATATAAACATGTCTATGCCAAGGTTATCTCAGCACTTTCTCTTCAATGATGTTGCAAAAAGTTTCTTAAATCAATGACTAGTAAAATTGTTTAATATTTATGAATTTGTTTTGGGTTAATGCAAGATTTCTTAAAAATAATTTGTGTTAAGGTATATTTTTAGTACAGTTTGCCATTAACTTGTTTACTTCTTAAAAAATAAACTATCAAGGGATACTGTAGTAACTTGGAAACGGAATTAGTATTTTCATTTCACTCCTATGATCTTCATAATTTCAACCATTGAGTATAATCGAAACGCTTTTTTTGCGACCATCTAAAACTACAGTCCGATTTTCTAAACTAAAGTACATTTCATTAATAAGAAAAATTGTTAAATGTAATTACTGAATATAAATCATAACAAAATTAAACCGTGACTTGTTTGTGCGTTTAACTGAATGATAATGAAGGTTCCTAATACTTCTTGACAACTGGCAAATACAAATTTCATTGAATTTACAAAACTAAAAAGAAAGAACTACTATCTTACAACGGCAATTATATACAAATAGGTTAACTCTTTCACACTGATGCATTTAACGTCAAATATAATTATCGTATGAAAAAGTTTGGCATCTGACTTTGACAACGAATGGACAAAAACTACCAAGTCAAATTACTTACAAAAATGTGTTTAACGGAGAATCTAATTATGTATTATATATAGAAGGTTTGAAATTAAATACAGTCGTAATTTGGTGTATTAAATTATATGTCGTCAATTGTGTTGTTTTTGAGGGTTATTTTACAAAACATCACCTTATAAATTAATTACTAGAAATTACCGGATTTAACGCAATACCGTATTTTAGCTGGGTTTAGTTTACAATACTCTTAACATATTGTGCGAATAAAAATACTAGGAGTTACTAAATTATTATGCCAAAGCAAGACACAGTAAACATTGGATTCTCCTGACCTATTAGTTTCTCAATATTCGTGTAAACGATTGTACAGAACAAATTTAGTTAACAAAAAGTTGTTGGGAAAATTTAGATTTATTTGTCAAAATAATTTTATATAACTATGTATCTTAAAGATAGAAAATAAATAAATCTGAATTTCGCAAACCGTAACGAGTATATTTTCGCTCGACTCTCTTTTGCGGCGTTTGTATACATTTGTTTCTCACAGCTAACATAATTATAAGAATAAATTTAATAAAATTATCTAAAGTTACCTAAAATTATTTTTCTAGCTACACATTTTCTGTCCAATAGTGTGAACAAAAATTTCAATATTCTAATAGGACGCCAGAATCCTCTGTTACTATTTTTTTTATTGTAACATGGAAATTTAGCAATTTCAAAATTTGTTATTTTCATATTGTGTTAAAAGCGCTGTAAGGTAAATACAGCTGAAATTCAAATTCCCAGTAATTAATTTCAAAAGTGGTACGTCTGTAAAATGACGCTCAAAATTAGCACGATTTACAACATATTATTTGATACAGTAAAACTACGACTGTGTATAATTTTCAAATATATTAATCTAATAAACAATTAAATTTTTCATGAAACGGTCTTTCACGTACCTAATTTTACTGAATATTTCTATAGTTCGTCTAGAAAATATCCGGAAAAAATAACAGCTTCTCATAATTTCCAATATATATTTTTATTTATCGACCTATCAAATTTATAATAAACAATGTCTCTTATTTACTAATACATTGGCCGTTTAATGCAAAACATCTTCTTAGACGTTCAGAAATACCTGAAATCAAGTCGGTTGCATATTGGCCAGTAACTGTGTCCCACGCTTGAACACTGACGTTATTAACTCATTTTTATTTCGGGGTGCCATTCGCTCAGCTTCGATTTTCATTAGACTCTATATGTTTTTTATCAGACCAAGATCCGACGCGGCTGCTGGCGACGGAATTGTTTCTATTTGGTGTTCGTGAAGCCAAGTTCTCGTAAATTCAAGCGTAGACGTATGGCATCTTTTGTTGTCTTGTTGGAAATTCTATCCATCGGGGTATAAAGTGTGGCCTGTTCGAAGTAAATAATCATTTAAAATGTTGCAATATTTTCTGCTGTCCACAGTTGCTTGGATAAAACAGAGAGATGTTGAAGCGCGCTACGATATTGCTCCCCAGACCAACACCTTGGTGGGAAACTTTGAGACTTGAGCAGTATGACGTTGTCTTGACAAAATTTGTAAACGGTTACTGTCTAACTGGAAACAACTTTCATCAGATATGAAGACATTTTCGAAATGTTCTTGTTGGAAATATTGACAGAACTTCGTTAAATATGCGTAGATGTAATGGTAGGAATTTTTTTTGGTTTTCTGGAAAGATAAGGCTGCCGTTTTAGTGATTTACGGACTGTCTCCGCACACTTTTATATTTCTCGTTAATTTTTAATCCTATTAGCTAATTTTTGAAAACCTAGACGTGGATTTTGTCGCCCTAACGCAAGGAGAGCATTCAAATTGTCGCGGCGTATCTTAGACGGCCTGTCTGAAACTGGCCTAAGTTCTATCCCAATATTACTTTTTATTATTTTAATTACTTATTAAACTATAGTTTTTCCAAGTTCTGTTAAGTTCACCAGTTTTTCCACATTTCGAGCTTCTTTTTTGTACAAATATTCCACAAGTTTTCTTTTTCTATTTGTGACATAATTACAAAAACTTACTGGATATTTACAACAAGGAATATTTGATATAACTACAAAACTTGGTTTTTATTTGTTCACTAGCCAACTAGCTTATCTAATATATCCAATTTATTAAACGTTCAGGTCGTAACATAAAAGATTATATTTAAAAATTTGAAAACTTAAAATTCCGTATACTTTCTAGACGGACTATATTTGTATTCGATGTGAGTGTGTGCGCGTGTGCGTCCGTGTGTGTGTTAGTAGAATATCTCGAAAACAAAGTCATAGATAAACAAAGTGTCATATTTAAGCGTATATCCAACTGCGCACGCAACTACGACAATATTACTAGGATCAGATAGCCACAAGTGCCACTTTACTCTTGTTATTTTTTCATTTTTTGAGATTTTCTCGAAATCGGCTGTAACGATTTAGCAAGAATTTACTGTATTTGTTAGATACTTGATACACGTACGTTCAGTTAAGGCAGTTTCTTAGAAAATTGTATGTAAATCAAGTAAGCAGAATAAAGTAACTATAAAACTGAAAGTCCGAATTACACGAAAATTTACATTTGAATTCACAACTATTTTTCTGCGCAATATCAACAGTTTGGTTAAAAACGAATAACCGTAAGTACCACTTTATTTCTGTTATTTTTAAATATTCTCAGAATTTTCGGTTTTCCACGATGTTCTTTAAATCGGTTCCAACGATTTTTTTTAAACACATTATATTTCTTAATTTCGTTTTATACGTACAAAACAATCACGCTAATAAATTTTTGAAAATTGAGTAATCGGAAACACTTAAAGTATTAGTTGAAAACAACATATTTCAAAAACTAAACCCATATAAAACTGAAAAATTATATTTAACTTTTCCATCTTTCGTCAATGAGACAACAAAAATTTAGTTAAATTCGAATGACGGGAAGTGCCACTTTATTATTGCGATTTTCTCGGAAACGGCTAAAACAATTTTTTTAAAGCTTACTGAGGTTCTTATGTCTTATGGCAGTTTCCCTGAAAAAATTCTCTGAAATGAGTGATCAGAGAAAATCTTTGGAGCTGAGTAGCGTTTTGTTTACAGTAACATGAATGGGTGACAATGCCAGTTATAGTTCTTAAAATAAACATAAATAATATTCTAATCACTTATGCACATTGTCCTATGTATGTACGTAAGAGGAAGTCGTGTGTTGTCTCACACCAAAGCTTTTTGTTTGAATTACTGGAAGAATCCACAATTGAACCATGGCAGAATTCTCCCGGACACCCTATCTATCTACACACACACACACACACACACACACACACACACACACACACACACACACACACACACACACACACACACACACACACACACACACACACACACA
>JAHWXV010122514.1:0-11638 GCA_024586415.1 Phrixothrix hirtus
GTACTCGATTCTAAATAGCTTTGTATGCATTTGTCTGTGTTATTTACATACCGGACTACCCTTGCACTATAAAATGAATCCGACTGTAATTATCGAAAATGCGATATTTCGCGCTTTTGAATAGTCACTGACATCTAGCGTAATCTTTTGAAATATAATTCGGTTTCCTTCGACCCCATATGAAGTGTCTATCTGAGTATATAAAATCAATGCTAAGAGTAACTACAGATATAATAATGTATTAGGCAGCTGTAGATAAAAGAAATTTATAAATGAATAAATTTATTAAAATTCGTATGAAAAAACATTAAGAAACACTTGTATTAGAGTAACACTGGATAACAAAATTTAACTTCTAGAAATTTTTTGAATACAATGTATTATGTCCTATTGTTTTTAATGCCCCGAATTCAAACGTTTTCTTAAATTTTGCGCAGCACTCACAGATGTTTAATAACTTTAAGGGGAGTATGCAACAAAAACTTATTTAATTCACTTATACTCGTACATGATTTCAAGTAATGAAAATTGCATCAAATTAAAAGGTACAGACTAAAATTGAAGATGGAATAGAAAATTTAAATTTTCACTACAATCACCTTTCATACTCCCCTGAAAGGATTCAAAAAACCATTGTTAGCGATATAAGAGGAACACTATCATTTCAAATGCCCATAGTGTAAGAAATACTGTGAAACATTAAGAATATCATACATTGATAGTTTTCCCAGTCTTGTTTAAGCCGGTTATGGAGTGGACTCACTGTATTTTGAGCTATTTGGAAGACTTTCTGTGATGATCATGAGAGCCTCGCGTAAGCGTTCAGCAAAAATCCATCAAGATGATAGGATTCCATGTACCCTGGTAAGGTTTCTCTATTTCGAAGATATCTTAGTGAAAGGGTTTACCATATTCCAAGATTTAGAGGAAAAACGTGTACGCGTGAATGCAAGAGATATATTGTATCCCATATTTCTACACATTCTACACGTTCATACAAACAGATTTGGAAGCCAGGCAAGCTTGTAATACTATTTCAGTTAATGATGCGTCGAAATCAATATCCCTTCCCTCATCTGAGATTTAAAAAATATAGCCTCCTTAATTCTGCTTTTAGTAATACGAAGAAATTTATTAATTAAATAAAGGAACCCATCTCCATCATTAGAAAATGTTTCACTAAGTTCTTAAAAAGTCCTAACTTTCTATGAAGCAGAGGAAAAATAATATCGGAGTTCTCAATCAATGGATTATATGTAACGTTTTTGTTATCAGGTATAAGTTTCACACGAGGGGTTTAACCTTAGCATCATAGTGCTTGGACTATTCCATTCGCAAAGAAAACAATAATGTTTTGTATACCCACTTTTCAAACCCATAAGAATCTTATGACTTTGAAATCTCCAGATATTTTCCATTTACATTAATTAGTGAACCTTGTTCAAGAGCAATTCAATGTTGTTGTAGGTTTCCTTCATATGTCTGTACGGCGGATTGTTACTGAAGGTTGTGTGTTTCCATTAAATAGTAACACAACTTTTAAACTTAATTTTGAAGCATCTATGAATAGCCTCCATTTTTCTGGAAGGTATGTAATACCGGTTGACTGCATTAATCCAATAATGTTATTGCAATAAGAAAGCAAACCATCAATGCTAAAATAGGCAATCCTTTTCGCCCATACAATAAACCGTTGCCTTTATATCTTTGTTTAATAAGTTCCATTGTTTTAGCCTAGATTCTAACAATTCTGATTTGGTTTGGAGATCTTTAGATCACCCACCAAATCATTCAAATCTGTGTTATAAAGTGAGCCTAATTTTGGACCAAGTCTTCGAAGTCAGATTCAGAGGAAGAAGGGAAGGATACAATTTTACTTGTTCAACATTTTCTATTTCTTCTAATGTCCATGTTTCTAGGGGAATGGGAACAGTCAAATCAATACTATGTGGGATGGGAGTAATTTTTGACGGAATATTAGGGTATACTATGTTGTTTCTGTATTTTTTCTTTAGGCCTCTAATTTTGATCATGTAAAATTAATAATAATTTAAATGATTGGAGGTTCCCTCCAACGGCAAATCACATTGAAAATTTGCATTTGTTTTTAATCACCCTCTAAGACGCGTTGCACAATTTATACATGGATGAGGGGGTCACTTCTTAACAAAATCACCTACTTGACAACCAAAATAGATATCATAAGTCCTTCTTATTAGTAGTTTGCCTGTATATTCCCCGCATATACAACAAAAATTTTTGGAAAATTCAAATACTGACGAGACATTTTCAAATCATTATACCTACTGATTGCACTTAACCGAGCACTATACACCACTATAATAAGATACAAGGTCAAAATACATAACATCATTACTCCTTCAACATTCAAATATCGCAGTAACTACCATACAACTGATTTAGAAATATATTCTGTGCGAGTAAGAATGATTCTACAAAATGAACTTTTGTTGCAAAGTTGTTTCTCTATTGGGTATTTATTAACACAATTGACACATGACTCGATAAATTTAGGTTATATTCAAGGTGGGGCGATATTCTCTATCCTGTGGGTGCGGTAAACTGATCTTAATAATTAATTCAAAACCACACCGGAACAAGTGTAACTCAAAGACCATTTTAGTACATTTTATGACTAGTTTAACACAATAAAGTCGCAGACATTATATCTATGAATTTTTAGGAAAATTATTAAATAGATAAACGAACAAAACAAGATAAATCCTTAACCCTAGTGTTGTTACAAGTTTATACTCTAATTTTTAATCTTGCATCGGCGGTTCGCGCCGTTATTCTTGGTAATTTCCTGATGATGTAGATGTAAGTGTTCATCAGCTGCGGAGCGAGTGTTATAATACGTTCGATTGTAAAAAAAAACAATATTCTTTGTTTTGCGTGCAATTGCTACAGGAAAATTTGGCAGAAGGTGTTAGTATTGATTATATGTTGTATTTTGAACTTACTTTCTACATATAAGGTTAATCTGGACAAATCAATTATTTCTTTAATTATTATATCGTTTTATTATTGATTGATATAGTACTTAAAAATCGATAAAGTCATGCCCCGGTAATTTGATCAACACCCTTTCTGTTTTCAAAATTTTGGTTATGGTTATTATATTTCTAATTCATCTTTATGCTTTAAAATTCTAATTTAATGATTTGCTATTTTTTCCTTGGTTTTATTTATATGATTAAATTTTTAAAATAATTGTTTATCTAACTAAATCTCATTAAAACTTAAAATTATTGCTTTATTAAAAATTTAGTTATCTAATTTCATTGAATTTGCATCATTTTTGATTTGTTAATATGACCAAAAATTATGGATGTTCTAACTTGTGTGAACATTTTACTGCTGCTTTGGAATTTTAGGAAATTATTCTGTGGCAAAGCTGTGTTCAAACACGGAATAGTTTTGCATCAATTACTGTTGGTACTAAGAGCAAATCTTCTTAATTTAATTATTATTTTACAATAAGCGTTCTTATTCAAAATTTACTGATTACACTGGACAACAGTAAGTTATCGGAGATAATTTCAATGAAAGTTGACTAATTTTAGTATTGTAAATTCGAAATTGACTATAAAATTTCCCGATTGGAATTGATGATATAGAGGGTAGTAGAAATATAATATTTTTATGGGTTTGCATGCAATATCATTACATTGTGCATATAGAAGTTATTGGTATAGGTTTTTCTTTATTTTCTCACATGTGAAACATTTTCTCTATTTCTTATCTCCACGTACCTGCTATATGGTATATCCTAATCCCAGAGGCTGCTGGGTAATGCCTAGATTTATGCTCTTTCATATTATAACATGACAAACAAAGGTGGATACATACACAATACCATGTTTCACACATTTTTTACAACATTTAGGTAAAATTACAAACAGAATTATGCAGCTTCGGTCATGCGCTACAGTTCAGGATTTAGGTGATTAAGTTCCAAGTTGCTCTCAAATATTTTATTTTTTAAAATATATGTATCGATTTTATTGGTGTGTAAATTAATAACGTTTGTTAAAATGTACTTGTGTAAATAAATCCGATAATTTTTGTTACGTGTGTGGCAAAGTAACTTTGAAAACTCAGAAATGTTCTATTACTCCCTTTGTTAAAAAGCGTACTATTCGTATTTTTGATTTAATGTTGGGTATCAGAACAAGTGTGTTGAGCTCCACGTATATGTTGTATTTCTGGTGTATGCCTTTTACTGTCCCTATAAAGTGGCGTGAACAGAAAATCACATGAAAGATTGTTATTTTTATATGGTATCACCACTTGGACAAAATTCAGGAATTAATAAAAAGAAGAATCCATCAATTATCCTGACATACCAATCCCCCATAGTGACGAATATCCAATTCCTATAATTTCAACCAATAATTTATCTGGTAGTGATTCCATTCCATCAATATCTCAGAATATGGATTTCACATCAGGTGAAATTCAAACGCACCCAAATTTAATTTTGCAAGCAGCATTAAGTGATGTTGCAAGACATCTAAATTTATCAAAATCTACAGTTGAGTTACTTGAATCGCTACTGCAGCAATGGACGCTCTTAGACCAATGTGCGTTTATATCTTCATTTAAAGCACGACTAAAAGAGCTGACCTTTATGGCATGGACAATTTATTGATCTATTGCAGTGATGTAATCCGTGTAAACCATATGAATGGAGTCTGTTTAAAAACAGTTTGAATGTTAAGTTTAAAAGCTGTGCTATTACACATTAGTGTTAAATTGCATTCAATATTGATTAATTATGCAGTTCATATGCAGGAGTTTTACAAAAATATGAAGTATATCTTCCAGAATATAAAACATAAACATCACCAAAGGGTTTTTTTGTGGTGATTTGAAAGTAGTTGCCACGTTACTTGGCTTACCATTAGAGTATACAAAGTTTTGCTGTTGAGCTAAAAGTCTTTACTATAAAAAAAGTTTGCCCCCTTTAGCAACCACTTGAAACAGGAAAGAAAAATGTAAAAGAACAATTACTCGTTGATGCCAACAAAATTATACACTTCCCATATGGGACTTATGAAAATTTTTGTTAAACGCAGGGACAAGGATTTGGCAGCTTTTCAATACTTACGTCAAACATTTTCAAGGTTAGATGAAGCGAAAATTAAGGAGGATATTTTTGTTAAAGGCAGGGACAAGGATGAACCAGCTTTCAATACTTACATCAAACAATTTCAAGATTAAGTGAAGCAAAAATTAAGGAAGGTATTTTTGTTGGGCTAGATAAGAAACCTTCTAAATGATAGAGAATTTGACAAAACTTTATCTAGAGATAAAAAAGTTATATGGAACCATTTTTTAAGATCCAAACAAGCTGATAGCTATATCAAACCGGTGGATAATTAGTTATCATCATATGAATACATGGGCTGTAACTTGTCTTTAAAGATTCACTTTTTTCATGCACATTTGGGCTACTACGCCGATGATTGTTGTGTTGTAAGTGACGATCATGATAAACGTTTTCACCAAGACATTTCCAGCATGGCAAAAGAAGATATCAACGCCAGTGGAATACTTTGATGCTGGCAGATTGCTGCTAGAGTCTTGCAAAAGATGCTCTTGAATGAATCCACAAAATATCAACAAAAACGTCATGCATCTGTTGCTAGATAATAATGATTTCCGTGAGTTTTCTATATTTTTGTTGAAATTTAAATATATGCTTTTTTTTTTCAAAAATTGTAACCAATAGTGAATGTTTACTATTAAATTCATCTTACACACATTAAATTAAAAGTAAAATTTTGATAAAAAATAAACAAAGTAAGTCAAAATTTGTTGTCTAGTGTTATTTGTGAATAATTTTAATATTCCGACCATATTATTTACTATATTCAGTGCTTTTAATTCAATACATGCTTGATATTGCTAACTCTGACATAATTTTTTGTTACTATGCAAAATGCTTTCACATTGTGTGTCGCAGGTATTAGTTTCAAATTTTCTATCAATTTGGTACCTATTAGTTACAATCAGGTTAATTCTTTCAATACCATCGCACCCAGAAACTGATATCTATTAAGACAAAATTCACCACAAATTGGACTTAATTCCTCGGTATCCTTGAGATATCCATACAAGCATCATTGTGATTTTTTAATGCTCACTATGAGTTACACTTAATCTTTTCAGAGCATTATAAAGGGCATGTCTTTTAACAAAAGAGGTAACTTATTCTCTAGATACTGCAAAAACCACTTGCTCAAAGAAATGCGGTCCAATGATTGTATATCCAAGTATACCACACCATGTATTCAAACTTCACGTGTGTTGGTTATCTATCTAGCAAAAGAGGTAACTTATTTGCTAGATACTGCAGTAAGCTCTTGTTCAAAGAAGAAGAAAGTATACTATACCAAGTGTTGGTTATCTATCTCCTATATTCGTTGTGCATTTTCCATTATGGTGGTTCATTTCAAGATTACTTTTAAAAGTGGCTTTGTCAGATCAGAGCACTATTAAAAATTTCTGGGTCATGGACTAGACTGTTCACTCAAAACTGATTTCAAAAATTATCACCATTAAGCCCTCGGTGGAATGATAGATGATGAGGATGCATTTTATTAGAATGTAAAATGTGACTAGCTTCAGACACTTATCTCAGCTCCCAAATTTTAGATGTTGATTAACATGTACTGCTGCTAATCTTCCTTCTTCTGTAACATTACGAGCTATTTGTTTACCTTTGTTCTTTATTGGTTAAACATTTTCAGTATCTTGAACTCGACAAGTTAACTAAGCACTTTTGGTAAAAAATGTTGCTGGAGAGGATATCTTTCAATATAAAGCTTATTTATTGCAGTTATTGTTTATAAGATATTCACCAGTTAGAATGTTGCAAGGCTATGTATTAAAATTTACCTTCATGATATCAAAGTCAATGGTTATACAAAATTTAAAAGCGAATACTTGAACTAATGATAATTATACACAGTACGAAGAATGTGTCACATTTATTTTATGAATTATTCTTTTCTTGTTTTCATAGATCCCTAACTAAGATTGAAATTGTTTATAAACATGTTTTCTCAACAGTGCTAGTATTGATATACCATTTTTATTCAGTATCTTAGCTTTCCATCCCCATCTTTGAGTTGGATTTTCTGATGGGTAACCAAATATCTGACTGTGTTAAGAACACTTCATTATAAAAATCAACAAAGCTGCTTTTAAATCTCACATCTTTCATTTCAATGGGTTTTATTCATTATTATAGGTAATTCATTTACAAATAAACACTATCTTTAACTTTATAATAAATAATGCTATCAAAAAATAGTTCATATACAAACTTTATAATAAATAATGCTATCAAAAAATAGTTCATATACAAATTTTACAGTTTGATTACAAATCTTTTTTAATGATCTCACACTAAATTCCTTCTTATTTAAAATTGTTTGAGATGTCTGGAGTAACTTTTGAATTTGAAAAAGTGGTTGTGTGGCATTTCACCGAAAACATCTCTGAAAGCAATTCACACGTTTCTATGTGTTGTTTATTATAACTATAATGATATTGAAAAAACTCTCAATATGTGCCACTTGACATGCCTTCATAATGAATGGGATGGTTTTAGGGTTAAAAATATTTTTAATAAATTCTACACAGGAGATTTTCCTAATAACAAACTTTTCCTGATCCTTTAGGATGAAGATTTGCAGAGAAAAGGACAAGAGACATGTGGTCTGTTACAGCCCATATATTAACAAACAACTTAGCAAATCCTTGATTTATACTTATATCATTTATCTTTAATGTAACATTTTTTATATCACCAGTAACGAGATTTACTACAAAACTATTTCTTACACTTTATTAGAGGATCGATAAGGGTTTAACTGAGATGATTATAAATATAAGTTGAAAATTATGGAAACTTTAAATCTCTGTATTAAGATGTTTTAAATTACTTAAGATTAAAATATTACCTGTTTTGAGTCATTATATCCTAGTTCATAATATCTATCAAAAAACAAAATGAATATATAAAATTAGGAATTAGTTAGCTATATTAAAATTTTAAATTAAAAGTAGTTTCACTTTAGAATAAATTAAACTTAAACTTTTAATTAAGTTTGAAACTGTGAGGAAAATTAAATATATAATACAGTTGATTAGTCGGTATTATAAAAACAATTAGCAGTTAATAAATAATTTAAAGGATGAAAAAATTAAGACCATGTAATGCATGATGTACCTTGTATTTGACTATACATAATTTAATTTAAAAAGAACCAATTTAAATAAAATATCCATAAGGCTATGTTGACTGGGGAAAGTGGTTAAGTAAAATATGAACAATAACAAATTTGGAATTAAATGCAACTATAAAACACAAGTGTTAGGGGGGTTGCAGTGCCAGTTAGGCGAGAATGTAAAATAATATGTAGAATTTAGGATCATACTCCTTATAATTATTATACTTATATTATGACCAAGTGCATTAGACTCATTTCTATGATTTCAAGAAAACCTTACATTACGATATTTTATAAGAATGACTTATGAGATCGTACCTAATGATGTTCACCAAATGGATTGTCATGTTATCATATTTTTATGTGTTGTATTTAATTATATGATAGTAAAAAATATTTATCAAATTTTGTAGTAACAATATTTACTTCTTTAGGATTGCTTCTACTTAAAGAAAAATAATTTATTACATCTAATTTTTGCACATTTATCATAGCTAGCAGATAACAAAGCCATTTTCTTATCTTCAGGTGCAGTTTCTTGAATAAAAACTGTATATAGTTTATAAGGTTGTTTAAAGTGTTTCTATTTTTCAGTGAGTTATCAATAAACTTCATTGGTATTAAGAATTCTGATTATCCACAAGACCCCTTACTAATCTATTTCCTGAAAATTTAAATCATATTTATATAATCAAATGCATTAATGTATTTATTTCTAATATTCTTTCTATTCAAATTATAATTATCTTTAACTTAATAATTTAATTATACTTTGTGATCTAGGACCATGTTCTAATAAATATCTTAAATGGTCCTACAATATGCAATATCAGCAGATATACATATTATGAAAACTAAACATTTATCAATTTTAATGTATTTAATGCATTCTAAATGTACAAATATAACATAATAATTTTTATGCATTGAAAACAGGATAAACCAAAGAATTAAATTCGAAAGGACACTTTGAGAAATAAACATTACAATCAACCGAATTTTTTTCGATTAGTTTTAATTAAATATCATATGAATCATATTATTTATTTTTTAAATGTAATTTATTAAATATTTCATAAGTGTAAAATAGATATAAATAGACATTGTGTTCAAAAATAAATTACATGGAAATTCCTTAGATAAACATGAATACAATTATTATAAGATTCTTACTAATATAAGAAGTATAGAGTATAAACCATTTAGAAAAAGTTATCCCTATTTTAAGTTTTTGAGATGAATGACTAGTACTATTTGAAAATTCATATGTAATTATTAAGTTTCCTTATTTGTTGCTAGAATGAAAGATTGACGAAGTATTAATGAAAAATATTTAGGTGTTTAGATATAGTGAAATGCGATAAAAAGTTTATAATTCAGTTAATTAGGACCATTTATAATCAATAAAAAATTTAATTACTTAACAATTTTAATTTTCAATTTCTTTCTTCTAACCTAATTTTATGTAACTACCTTAAATGGTTTGTTATGTAGGTTGCATAGTATAACCATTATAAATTATTAAAATCCTTAATTTGTAAATTGCTGTAATTGTAATGATTTTTAATGATGATATTTGGGCATGTTTGTATTTCTAATTTGTTATCATAATAAATTATGTTTAAATATCTCTATTTTTATGAGGATAAATTGATTAACACTTGTAGGTATCTACTATATAACATATAAATTGAATAAAAATACAAATTTATTTGATATGTAGATACAACTGAAGAACTTCGAGTTCGTATATTATTTATCTTCAGTCTTATTTGTGTAAGCACTCCTGAACAAAAATATATTAATCTTTATACAAAAAATCCATATTATTATAACTGTTTTTCCAAAGTATAAAGTAATATTTTAAAATTATTATTACATTGAATTTTATCACTTATTGACTGTCATTAATGCAGTTAAAAGAGTTAATAAATTGCACTTGCAAACATGATTAACAATTAAACAAAATTTTTTGAAATTAATGGGGAAATATTTAGATTTAAATTAATATACTATTTACCTTAAATTTAGCTGAATATTAACTCAAAAGAAAAATAATTGTTTTATAATAATTTTGAAAATACTAAAGGAAAATACTAATAGGAACATTGCAAACGCTTTTGTAAATTAAATAGAAAGTATGTGAGACATCAAAGATTTATATACAACCGTTTCAAGTATATTTAGTGCCATTAATGGTGAAATACAATATCATTCAAATGTCCACCACAACTAAGTTTGTGGGAGTGAAGCCGTTGAATTATCAATTATCATGAATGATTTCAATGTTGATTCCCAAATTGACTAAACATTGTTTAGATAAACCAAAGATTTAGTATGACCCTTAAAAAGACAGTTCAAGGTCAATTATTTGAAATAATCATTTTGCAAAACTCTTCCTTCAGTAAATTGATTGTTTCGATCGCTATGTGACGTGTAGCACCATCCTATTGGAATCACATGTTGGCTAGATCTACTCCATTCAATTCATGGTAAAAATAACCAGTCAAAATTGCTCAATAACATTCTCCATTAACTGTAAGTATGCTGCCTTGTCCGTTCAAAAAGAAATATGGCCAATCACACCATTAGCATAAAATATACATCAAACAGTGAATTTAACAGAATGTAATGATTGTTCTAAAATCACTTGTGGATGATTCTCATCCCAAATGCATTTTTGTTTATTAACAAATCAATGGAGCCACAAATTAGTTTCATTTAGGATTCTATTGAATTTACTCTAATGCCTAAACTGCGAATTGGTGACGTAACAAATGATCATTTAGCTTAAGTATTTGGATCAATGCTCTCTTGTAAGCACTTAGGCCAAGATCCTATTCCCAAAATTTGCCATAGTGTTGATTGAGAAATGTAGAAAGGTCCAATTGCTGAGAATGTTGAGAAATTGATAAATTAAAATAACCCTAAAACTCTGATTTACAATAGCAATATTCTCTTCAGTTCTTGCCATTCTTTGTCGCACTGGTACGGGAATATGTAATGAATATGTTGACTCGAAATTAAGCACAAGTCGTTCAATTGTGGACAGAACGGGATAATTATGATGACCATAAATTGAACGAAGCTAATGTAAAGCTATTGCTTGTAAACGTTGTTCGGACGTATATCTTTTCATTAAATGGCAGACGTTAACCAGTAAACCTACAATAAATACAATTCATTAATATTACTGAATGTATTGCTATGATTTTTCTGTTGTTAATTATGTAAACAATTATTTTACAATTATTCTGAATGCCCCACGTTAGGTGGCACCATATTTATATGCTATATCTATTTTGAAATTTGAATTTTATTTCAAAATTCAATTTATTATGATTGTTATTGCAGACCCACGTTTGGGCGTG
>JAHWXV010122672.1:0-11795 GCA_024586415.1 Phrixothrix hirtus
AGCATTGGCGCGTAAAGCCAAGGGTCCTGGGTTCAAACCCCAGTCAGGGAATGAATTTTTCTAAAAAATATTTTTAAATACCTAAAATATACAGAAATCTATATAAATATATATATATATATATATATATATATATATCCCTCACAAAAACAGCTTTAAGCAGTTTATTGCAAACTGCCAGGTCGTTGTTCATTGTAGAACGAGGACGATCCAGTATTAGGATAAACAATTTAAATCCTCCATAACAACATTTAAGACAAGGACGATATCGGTCTTAAATGAAATTCCCATCAATATTAATTAACTCACCTTGATCCTCAAAAGGATGCACTTGCACGATACATAGACTGTCCTTTTAATGCGAAACGCACAAAACATGGCTAACCTTCTGCAACTATTGTTATATAATGTATGTAGATAGAATGTAAATAAAATGCATGAGTAGATTTTAGATCATGGAAAGTAATGTAGAATAGAGATTTGTAAATATACGATCGTTGAACATACATATTAAATGTATGCTTTTAAAACGTAATGTGAATTTATTTGAATCATGACACACAGGTTGGTGATATAAAGCCATGTCAAACAAAATATAAATATAAAATGTCAATTTACATGTACGTTCAGAATATGTGCACATTCATAAAGCCACAAAACGCAATAAAGCCTCTTCATAAGCAAATCGCTAACCTACGACCAATCCCTGACTGTAGCATAGTCGAAAGGGATAGCAGCTAAATAAATAACAGCTATATAATATCTATAACAGAAACAAACGTTATACTCTTGATAGGTTTTGTGTGAAAGCTTGATTAGTCATTTAATATTATTTTTAGGGACTAGCCAAATTAGAAAATGTTTGTTGTGTTTTCTGTCCGGCAGCATTAATTCTTTGGCCGGAAAGTTAACATTTTCCGGCTTAGATCAGAAAATGTGCACATGTGCATGTGCTTATTAAATTTATTGTTGCATGAAAATTGCATCATAAACGCTGTTCAAAATGGTAGCTATTCGTTATTAAATAAGAAACGGTGAATTATGAGATTAATACAAAGTATTATAATATTTATTTAACAAACCATGTTCACATTAGTATAAAATGTCTGTTGTATCACGGATTTACAAAATACTTCCACAAGTATTCCTTCATTGCAGGCATCACCTATGTTCTGGCTTGCAACATTTCTTGTATTTGAAGAAGGGTATTTTCTGTATAAGCACTAAATATAGTAGTGTAATTAACGACATAATTAATAAGACAATTAAAATAAGCAATAAACTTTTTCTTACAACGGTATATTTATTATTAAAGATATAATAAATGTAATAAAATGTAATAAAAGTATTCAATTAATACAAAATTTAAATAAAACGTTCAACATTAGAAAAACTGAAAGAAAAACGTAGAAAATAGTTCGTATTTATGTAAGAAAATTAAAATATCGTATAACAACAGCAAATTAAACAAAATTGATTTATAAGTTAATATGTAGCAATTATATATTTAAATGTTCAGAACACGCGGTATTATTAAGATAAATATAATAATAATAATAATTTAAAAGGTGCTTTAGTATATTAATTTATAGAAACTTTTCATAATTTTGACTATAACTATTAAAAAATTTTGGATTGAAGAAAATTATAAAAAGAAAATAACATAAAATAAACATTTCGCGTAAGATATTTATATTGTATACAAATATAAACTGTTATTGATCAATTTATTAACTAATCTTTTCTATTATTACAGTGTAAATAGGACTTGATAGTATACATTTTATATACGCCAAATTAAAGGTAAACTATACGCAATCAATTCAAATCAAAGGTTAGCAACTATTAAAAGCTAATTCCGTACAGCTGTTTGTTTCGTTTTCCACTGAGACGTTGTGTTCGTCCTGAGCGAGGCGTATTCAAACAAATCATTATAACTATTTTACAGCTTCTATCTCTTTCTAATATACGACTTTCGAAACAGTTGGTGTTCATTTATTTCGAGAGAAGCCAGACCCATATGTAAGATGGTTCGTATGCTGTTAGATAATTTTTAGTTCCAATGAGGTATTCAAACCAATATCCGTAAACCACTTATATCGAACTATCCCGTGGGAGATAGTAATTTACTTCATGTGGCCTATTCGCATGAGCCATGGTTTCAATCTTTGGGATACACAAATATACTTTGCTCAAAATTATAGAACATGTTCTGTCGAAAGTTGTCACAGTTTGCTGGCGTCAACGTTCCAACTATTAGAGATTGGGATTTGGACATCCATGTCAATAAAAGCAGTTATTAACATTATACTTTTTAGAACACCACTAACACAAAGTTATAGATACCTAATTTTATAGAACTTTCTTAGTCAGTTGCTTTAGAATGAATAATTTAAGTATACTTCGCATCAAATTCTACAACACCTTATATTACAAACGGAAACAGTGATTACCTAGTCGGGTAACTATTAAACTCTTATACTCAGTAAGGTCCTCAAATATATCAACCGTGATCCATCTTGTGTTTTCCCACCTTGAAAATATATTTTCTGAAATCCACTGCAAATTTTTACAGAACTGCAAAATACTATTTTAAAACATACTGTGTTTAAGGGAAAATAGTCTCTAGGCTAACAATTGTAAAGACGTTTTCCTAACCTACTTTAATTTCTGATTTAAATTATTTGCTTAAAAGTATAAAATTACTACTACTACTCTGTAATTTCCTGTTATCAATTTCTGCAGTATCATGCTAAATTTTATTCAAAGAAATAATCCTGCCATTTTTCCCGATTTTAATTTAATTTTGACTTATGAAATTTTAATTCATTGTCTAAGTTGATCTAATTAAGATCGTTTTAGCCATAAGGGTATTGTTACTTTTCGCAGTTGTGTTATTTTGAAAACTTACAGAATTGGATGAACATCTAACGTAACTGTACAATCTTCATTTAGTACCATTTAATATGATATTTTATTGAAGGCAGCTTATTTAGTTAATGGAAATGGAAACAAAATCCACTGTTCCTTATGATTCTTAATTTTTACGGTTGCTTCAATTGTTGATCCGTAGGGAGTATCTAATTTGCGTACCTTCACAATAAATAATTTTAATTATAAATAAACAGTAACGTTATGTTTCTACCCATTCAATGTTTTTCAGAGAGATGAAAAATTAGTAACATTTTACTAACAGTAAACGTAAGCGTATTTCCTTTAAATAAATTAAATTTGTTTAAATCAGATATAGATAATCAAATTTAAGAATATATCTATGTAGTTATATATTTTATCACTCAAAATATTGAGCGCAACTAATTTTAAATAAGGTATTCACTACTTGAATAGTAGATTACTCAGTTAATAGGTAGGAACTGATATGTGTATGAGTTTTGAGTTCAAAACTACAAGCTACCGTATTAAATCCATAGTTCTTTTGTTTTAAAATATAATTGCACTTCATATTTACAAATGAATTTAGTCTTTCATGCTATTCGTTTTAGGTTCAAATTATATCAAAATAATTTTGTATTTTAGTTTAAATTGAATATGATAACGCCTACGAAAAAATACAGCGTCTAAAGTTCACGTAACCCGCTATTATATTTAAGTAATCTAAGCTGGCGAAATTGAGTTTCTTCTGTTCGCCTGAGCTTTCAGCTATCGATTCTTGAACAAGGCAGTCTTTAGTTTCAGAATGCGTACCTAACTTTTCTTATAATGCTGATCTGTTGCACTTGAATATTTCCACTACACGGTTTGCGTTTTAACCAAGGGTGTCGCGAAATGATGTTGAAAAATCACCGTGAGGTCACACTTTTAGTTTAGTAAAGTTATGTTGAACTTTGCGAGGCCGCTGAGAATACAGTTCACTGACGTCTTTAAAGTTACGAACTTTAAAATGAAAAATTTGAATTTACTATCGTTTCCTTTAGTAAAAGTAAAAATGTACTTGATGAGGTAATAAGTGCCACGAAAATTCTGTAAAATTTACTGCATTTCTTATTACTACAGTTAGGTGTTATTAATATGTAAATTAGAGTCGCGAGAAAAATTGAAAATAATTCGTTTAATCAAAACACGTACATGCTAATACTTTTACTATACTACTTATGAATTCAGTGATTGTTCCATTCAATTGAAGTATTCTAAGAAGACATTATGCTGAGAAGATATGAACAATTACTTTTATAAACGTTCATGGAAGAAATTTAAGAGGCCATTTCAACGCTCTTTTACGATTACTGTTATTTTTTAAATTACGGCATAAATATCTTGTACCAATTATTACCTTTGTAAATTTCTTTTATTACAAAATTAAATTTAAGTATTTTATTACCTTTAAATGCTAAAATCTTACTCCATTAAGGAATAGGGCACTAATTCAAATTGTAGAAGGGAACTGACAAGAATTAAATGTAAAAGTAACCCCACAGAGCTATTTGTCGGCAAATCCCGCTAGTAATGTTCCTTTAAATCAAATTGCTAAAAGATAAAGCAATTCATTATGAACATAGAAAATCATTTGACCGTAAATCGCGTTCATTGATCCCTAGACGAAGGTTTTAGGGTAACCAGAACTGCTTTCTCAGAAAGCTTACAATTTAGATTCCGCCCTCAGCATGTTATTGAGGTTTTTTGTGATTTCCCCAGAGAACACTTGTGTTTTTACACGGATACTTACGAAATGAAAGATTAAAATTATATTATGAAAATCTAAGTATAATACAATGTTTCTCTTCACATCGTGCGAAAATGTACCGGTATCCTTAAACCTAAGAAGTCTGAAGCGAGAAAGGCGATAGCAATATTTTATGCTCCTAAAACTTTGTCATATTCGTTATTTCAGGATAATTAAATTTCATAAGCATGGTGGGTAATTATTTAATGAATTGTGTCAAAATAATTTAATCGCAATGAAAAATAGCTCGTTTATAAAAGTGTCAACGATAATTAATATTCTTCTTAAAAATATAACGAAGATAACCCTACTCTTATTATAATCTACATAAAAACGTCACTACACATAAATTAGTTATAATTCAAACGTATAGATATTCAAGCAGTACCAATTATTTAGTTAGAATGTCTAATACTTAACAGTTAAATAGTAAAAATGGCTAACATTATCAACAATTAATGGGGTGTTTGTATTACCACGTCCATTGAAAGTACATATGTACAGTAAGAATGAGAAGTCCATGCCACCCCAAGGCTCAAATTGGTTTACACATATTCGTTCCCACTGAAAGTTTGTCGACTAATAATACGGTCACCTTTTGAACTATGCAGACATACTACAACACGTTTTTGTACTACAATCATTCTAAATAGTGATATCACATGCGCCACTTCAAATACAGCTGAGAAGGATGCGAATTCTAATGGTTTTGAATGGTTGTTGCGATTCAAAAGAATCTCATTTTCAATTGAGCATGCACTTCTTCACTGTACGTGAAGTAATACCCAAACAGACTTATACAGGGTATAAAAGTAACATGTTTAATACTTAGCTAGATACTACTTTATGGGGGGTAAGTACAAAACCTATTGCTTTTCCTAAAACGTGTAGTATCCTAAATATTGAAGATTACAGTTTTGAGTTCAAGCCTGGTTTTGATATGATTTATTGTATATAAGAAGTAATAGCTGGTTCACTACACTTGTAATCTAACGGCTGTAGGACATAAGGCCAGTTTATATTATACCGCTAGACACAAACCATAGCAGCGACATGGTTATGTTCATACAAACTTTATCATAGAGATCCTTAGGAACTACTTAAATTTAACCTAACAATTCTATTCGGCATGTAGCGTGTTAGACAACCCCTGGCCGAGTTTTTTGTCAGCAATGTTTTGTTTGATACGCTACGACTGAACTTCAGAACCGGTTTGGACGCATCGGTCTGGAGAGTATAAATTATGTAATTTCAAGCACGTATTGTTACTAAAATAACATCATTAAAAAGTGAAAAACTAATACAGCTTTTTGAAAATTATACATTATATGAAGATAAATCGTAAGGTGATTATGAAAAAGATAGGATGTAGCTTAGAGTGAGATTGAAAAACTTATAAATAAACGCGCTAAGTTTTTTTACTTCATGCATTTATTTCCTATTATAATCGGCCTGAATTTTTATTCGTGTACAAATGGGTATAAGAAAAATGTGCACTAAAAATTATTAGTTTTGCATGCAGTGAATACTTTCAGATTCACTTGTAAGGTAGTTTTAAATGCATCTATTGCTTGAAAAGCCTGAAGAGAGCAATGAAGGATTCATTATATTATTTGCTTCTCCTGCATCTTTTACAGACAAATCAGTGTTACTTCTGGACGATATAATGCAGTTATACAAAATAAAATCTGTAAAGGTAACCTTATCTCCCGTTTTATATTCTGAATTTTTATGCTAAAATCCCAAATGCATTTACTGATACCCTTCGCGCACGTGAAAGACAATAAATCAAGTGCTTTTTGGCGACATAGTCAATTTGTAATTTAGGATAAGGTCACAATAAGTAAGGTTTTAGTGAAAAATTCTTATCAGCTACTATTTCGTAGAAAATTACAGTATTCGTATTTGGTAATTCTGTATCCTCTGGTACACCACGTTTTTATTTACAAGACCTTTCCTAATTTATATATTAGAATATTTCACCATCACTACTGTTGCCACATGATCCTTCGTCAACTTCTACAAATGTGTAGTTTGCATCTACCCAAGCCAATAAAATAATAGCAAATGTCTACTTGGGGTTAAAATAAAATGATTCGCAGTTAGATAGTCAAGTGATACTAACATGGTTCCAATCTAACGCTCCAATGTAGTTTTAGAAGTCTCAAGTGTTTCCTGAAAAGGATGTTTAATTATTGCAAGAAACTACTGCGTGACCTAGTGGATAGCTGAATGACATAATTATGACGGAATCGCCATTATCAAAAAACCACAAAAATAAAATAATAGACGTCCAATTTTCCTTTAACTGTCATTTAACAAATTATAAATTAGAAAAGGTAAATACTAATTTATAATTTTCCTGTGTTTAGTTAAATAACGTAAAAAGCATTGGAATAACCTTCGCAACGCTTATCGTAAAACTTTAACCCACTTATGCATGTATAAATTTTTTCAAAGTTTTTGTTGATGACTGCATGTTTTACAATTTGAAACTCATCTTTAGCATGAGTTAATGCCGCAAAATAACATTTTTATAAATTTAGACGAATACCTCCATTCCAATAATGTAATAATAGGCATGAAAGACACTATGTACTTTCGCTTCAATATAAGATATGAAATACAGATTTTTGCAAAAATTCTTAATTTATTCGTCTAAACAAAACAAAATCACAATATACAATGATTAGTTATAGACTAAGTAATGTAGTACGAAAGTTTTGAAACAAACTTCATGCAAATTAATATTACATTTCGCACATGCTTTAGTTGTGGTCGCTTTATATGCAGCACATTTATTTTGCTTTGCAGCAGGAACAATTCCATGGGACTTTTCATCCTACCTCACCTGTGTAGATACCCTAGAAGTCAATACTTTACTACGTAAATAGTTTTGCATAATTTCCCCACGGAATTAGAGGTAATAAATTATTTTGGCACCGCTTTTTCTATACAATTGTCAACCATTATGTACCTCTGCATCAATACTAAACAGGAAAGTCGCTTTTTTGATCTAATGGAGATTCTGTAGCGATCGATGTTCTCGTCCATTCAATTTACACCGCCGATGAACTTATTGTATTGTGAAATAGCAAATGGTTGGCTAGAAGGAAAGCGTTTCTTCTCAGATGAAACCCATCTCTCTGCTTGTACCTCAGGCCCAGTAGTATCACAAGAACTAACCATCAATATAATGTGGTTATCATGCCAGATTGTCACAGTAACATTTTTCTTGGTATCGGTATAAAAATCATAGTAACCACGCTGTTCCTTGTCAATAACTTTTATGGAAGTAATTGAACACTCTTATATACGATTAGATTTAACCGTTACTGTTTATCTTATGCCTTTTCCTTGTAAACTATTCAACAACTTCAAAGAATAAGAAAGCTATCACCATAGATTTTAAATGGTACATCATTTATTTTTGATTTTTAATTTCAATGTAATTCATTGCCAAGCTAACCTGACTTTCAACTAATTTTTAAGACGATTACAGGGATCCTGATGAATATGAGCTGCTAATCCGAGCATCCCCTTTTGAGCTGCCTAGAATTTATTAGTTAATTATTGAATTTGTCTATAGATTGAAATTGTAAATCAATTTAAAGAAAACATCTTTAAAGGAATAATTCGGGGTGTCACATTGAATTAATATATAGTTCGTGTTATCTACAACCTTCGATTAGAGGCCATTTAGATTTGGTATAAATGAAACTTTTTTGTTCAATGTATAAAATAGCATAAGATATGCACAATTTCTGTTGTGACTCAGCTCTCTACGAATGGTAAAGCCAATTTATAATTCGTTAATTAATCACTGAACCATTTACAATTCAATTTCAGATAGTTTTGTTTTATTGCTTTTTTAATCCTGACTTTTCAATTTTTAATTTCAAATTCAAATTTTAGTGATAAGTTTACAAAATTAAGAGTTTTAAATATTTCGGATAAAATCAAGAAATTAGATTCTAAATTAAATAATTTACATTCATTAAATTTTGTTATTGGATTTTCAATTAAATATTGTAAGTTTTACATTTCAATTATTATTATTATTGTATAAATTTTAATCAAGCAATAATTTAGAATTAACATCGTTTATGAATAATTAATTGTAGTTCTAACTTGTATTGACATTATTTTACATGCTAGAACGATTACTGCTTTCTGTTTCTATTTTTATAGTTTTTTTGGTATAAACATTGGTGTTTTCCAGGAGTAGGCTTCAATAATTAATCTACAATCAAGGCAGCATTCCGTCATTTTGAGATTAGACCAAGTTGACACAACAAAAGTGTCAGTATCGTAAATATGCTTAATAATTGCTTGTCTATTTGCTAAATTATTGTTGTTAATTAAAAGAGATGTTTCTAGCCTAAGCTGATTTACGAAATTCTTTGAGATCGTTGAATACACTGTAAATCCCCATCATAAATTATGCAACAAATGCCATTAAACTTGTAGCTCTGTTTCTTATAATTTGGGAAGCTAAACTACGGCTAGCTTCATGAGACCCTATAGGTATAGGTATTTCAAATTCGGTGATCTCAAACACTTTAGCTTATAATATTTAATTAAGGACTCGGGCCTTTTGAGCTAAATTTGAAAGAACAGTATAGTGAATACAAACCAGTGTGCTTCTCAGATTGCTGAAGGAAGTAGTAGTTGCACAAATAGGGCACAATGAGTTGGTTAACAAAACCTTTAGTTAAACATTCCCAATTACAAATACGTCAGAATAAATAAACACTAAGGTCTTACAAGAGTTGACATTAAGCTGGTCATTTTACCAGGTAGCTAGTCACAATGAATACCCGAAAGTCCAATAATTGTAATTATTATTGTGCGATTCGATTCCTACAAATTTAACTAACCACAGTATTTTATTATGGCAAAATGATTGGTAATTTCTTTTTTAAAGAACAATGCGTCAAGTTTAACCCTGCACATCGAGAAATAACTATAAATGCTGCAAGATTATAACGCATTAAAAATTTCTATTGGACTTTGAAAAGGGACTGGCATAGTGTAATTTGATGGTTGGCTCTAATTACCTCATTTAGTTGATGGTTTCTAAATAATTCACTTCAATCAAGTTTTGCAGATAACCTTAACGTTTTATATAGTGTGTTATGGGAATTGAGTCTTTTATTAAAATGGGTTATAGAACTCCATAAATAAAGCAACATTTATTAAGGAACCATAGATCAAAGCGCAAAGCTAATGTGAATAGAATGTGTTCCACACCCTTTGAGAACTGATATCATATTCATTCATAACTTTATCACCATCAGTACGTTTTAATAAAAGGCAATATATTTAATGTAAATTTACAGCAATATCCATTTTTTGTGTAAAACTTGTAAATTGCTATACATTGGTTTTCTAATTTAGTGTTTCCATTTATTTCATATGTAGTGTAGTATTTCATACCTATATTTTAATTTCTAGGTACCTAAGTGTAGGTAGTTGAACATTGTACTTAAAATGTTGACTACACCAATGGCTTAGGTACAGGTGACGAATTTTGTGATATATTGGCACATCGATATATTTCTTAGAAATAACACAATGAAGTAATTTAGTTGCCTTTACTTAAAATAATTATATTTTAAAGCAATTAGAAATACAACTTTGTTGATATTTAATCTATGGACTGATCATTGGAGAAGAGCCATAATGTAGCCCATTTTTTCAAATTTTTAGGTAAAGGGCGATCGATTTCACCTGCATGTGTGGGATGAGATCGATTTCCTATATTTATATATGTAATTCTTACTTTATAAACACTCAGAGTGAAATCGATTAATAAAAAACGTATTCAGCAATGAGAGCTGCAATATCTGGTTGCGTCAGGATTTTTCAATACGGCGCATATTAACCGAAAATAAATATTTATTCTTTGAATACACATAACGTTAGCATTAAAAAATAAGACTAATGCGGAAAAATATAAAACAGATGGAATCTAGAACTAAATAAAGAACATAAGAGAATTCTTAGAAAAACGCAAACAAGTTACACCAGAAGTCATAAAAGATGTCCTTATTAGAACCGTTTCTATTGTTCATCTTTTAAGGAGAACAAATGTTTGCCGTGATTTAGAGATTACGGATTCACCTTTCTATCTGATATCTGTTTATGACCGATTTATCTACTATATTTGGAAAAACGAAAAACACAGCCTTGCTTGAAGGATGTTGTAGCACTGCATTTACTTCTATATCCGTCCCGGAAATATCGATCAGTTTCACGATATAAAATAGATCTCGTTTATTTGTTTCATATTTTGCAATAATGAGGTTTCCTGTATACCAGCTGCTAGTTAATGAATTAGAAATTTCTACTGACTCAACGGAACCTTCACCAACTTGGTCAATGATATCCTGACATAAGCCCTCTATACCAATGTTTTTTCCAGCGGCTACATTCATTAGTTTCCCTCTCTTTGCTCGGGTAATGGTTGATGAACTTTGGGCTTGATATTGGTACTATAGGGTTCAGAGATATTTCTTTCCATTGAAGCGCCTTCAAATCTATTTTCATGTCTGGTATGTTCGTGGAATTTAATTGTAGTTGGATTTTTTCCATTAATATTGGAGTACCATAGCTTGCTTCTTTGAAGTTTAACTGTTGATTCTTAAATGTTACTTTACATTGGTTTTCCTTTATTAAAAATATGCCTTTGAGTGAATTAATTTGGTTTTTATTTTGACAACTTATATAGAGTTCTTCCTCTTCTGGGAGACCATTAAATATTGATTTATTTTGAGTACTATTTCTGCATGATTATTTTCTATATTTAATATCGTATATTTACAATTTTTAAATTCCTGTGACTTCAGGATTTCTTTTTCGGATTTCGCATCATGTGCGGTTATTAATTGAGTGGAACATTGATATATTTTGCTTTTTGTACATATGTCAGTTAGAGGTTTTATTTCATGGTTGATTTTAACAAATATTTTACACTTGGAATTATTGTCACATATTCTGATTCATGCTTATTGGGTAAAGGTAGTAAATAATATAAATCATAATCTATTCTAAAGTTAATAGGTATTGTTATAAAATAACTAATTCGAGGATAATCTATTTTACAATTAAT
>JAHWXV010122708.1:0-10178 GCA_024586415.1 Phrixothrix hirtus
TTCATGTTATTATTAGTTTTAACTGTATTATATTGCAAGAATCATTCTATTTATTTCAATTTGAGTTCATGTTATTATTAGTTTTAACTGTATTATATTGCAAGAGTCGATCTATTTAGTTCAATTCGAGTTCATGTTATTTATTGTTTCAAGCTGTATCTCACAGCGAGAACCATTTATTTGTGTTACTAATAAATTGATAACGATACCTAAGCATTTAATTCCGCCGTTAACCCGACTATGCTTTGAAATCAAACCCATTACGAGACCAAGGCTCAAGCGGCGTCAGTTGGCTTGAACAGCGTCCGTTGCGGGAGGATCGACCTCGTACCATCCTGGAGACTAGAATCAAAAAGGCCAAACGATTAACAACCCACGAACCACCCCTCACGACTCAGAGCTACCGCTGGGAAGAACGCAAGTTCTTAAAGTTGTACTGTGCCGTTCCACAAGAATCGAAACGTCACATTATATACCGATGTTACAATTACACATGCATAACACTTCCTGTTACATCGGCATATAATATGTATATAATACTGAAACATATACTTTAAATAGCTATCCTAATTCATAATATGAAATTGAAATTTAGTTACCCAAATCTATTAACCAAATTAAGAATTACAAAGCTCTCTAGTAACATAGATGCCGTACTTACTTCCTAGATACTATTAAAATCGATGATTTCCTAATTTGCTGTAAATTAAAAAAAGATTACCAAGGTGTACAGTAAGAATGAAAAGTCCATGCCCACCCCAAGGTTCAAATTGGTTTATACATATTCGTTCGCACTGAAAGTTTATTGATTGATACAAATTACAATTTAATAAGAAATAACGAAATGATTTATTCTTTATTCTTTACATAAAATGCCAGAAATTGATATCCTTGCGTGAATGCACAATATTGTCGTTAATCACTCATCTGTAATTAAATATACTGCTTAATAATTGATAATAGAAGCAATTTAGATATTGAAAATACACCAACTAAAAATCAGGACTATTCTCAGTAATTAAATTTTATAACTGTCATAATGAGTGGTACGTAATCTCAAATTCTTCACACTTGAATTATTCTTCAGAAAAATATTACTAAGGAGGAATAGTTAAATTCTACCTTACACGCTTTTTGAAGTGGGAACTCCCTATAACAAGTTCTCAGGTCAGTAAGGAGGCCTGCAAACCATCTTAGGTGGTAATTAGCCAGCAACCAACGGTGTCTCATAGAAATTTAAAACATCTATTGGTTAATAACAACTAATTCCGTTCCTAATTTTACGCAACCGACGCGAGATCCGATTGTGTTCTACTTTATCAAGCAAACATGCTCAACCAACTTCTTCGAGAGTGTTACATACCGCCTACACTTGGTACTAAAATTTTTTAAAAAACCAACGGGAATTTACAACCCAATTAATTTTAAGCATTCTTTTTCACTATACCCTGTCTTACTTACATTTAGTATTCTTCATACGTACTATATTGACAGTTTGCTGGGAAGCATGCGCCCCTAATAGATATCTAAATTGTCTGAGATAATAGCTTAACGGCAAGCACAAGCATTTTTTTTCTATTTTAAAAACTTAATTTTTTAATAAAACTTTACCGGCGGTAAATAAGAAATGTAACGTTATAGCACAAGTTAAGAATATTAAAAGAAAAAATACTTAATTAATTGCATAAAATTGATGTATAAATGAATATTACTGGCGGTTTAAAGTTAAACATGGACAACCAAAGAGCACCACTACATTATATTTTGAACTTACATATAATTACATGGGTGATCTGTGCACTTAATAATCATTTATTTAATTGAATTATCTCGTTTACTACTGATTGATAGGGTACTAATTTGATTAAAACTCCCTGTTGATTTCCAAGTTTGATTTAGAAATTTCTGCTAAATTAAATTCTTTCTTTAATACATTGTAAGTGCGCATGATACTTTAACTATAAATAAACTATAAACTATTTAACAGTACCCTTTATATATCATTCGTACAGCATTTATTTTAATTCAAAGGATTTCTCAGTGCATTTACGCTCAGGTTCATATTCAACATTATTTATTATTTAAATCAATGAAGTTTAATTCATTATTAAAGTAGAAAGATAGATTTGTGGTGAAATATTTCATACTGTTACCATGTCTTTAAGGACATGTTGGAAGTTCTATCTTGATGATATTGAAGTTGTACCAACCTTGAAGGATGTGACCGTTCACCTCTTGAAAGGTTTAGCATTTCGGGTTAGTTGATTCTAAGATTCGTAATGGATCGGATGCGGTCTGACTGATATATCGCACATCAAGTCACGAGCAGCTATCCAAATAGCCAGATTCTCAAAAATGATTTCATTTTCATCTGGTTTTTGTTGCACAGGCACTAACAGACACTATTTGGAAATTGAAGGTAAGACGAGAATCAAAGATTACTCCGAGGCCTGAAATGCAATCTTTGTTAATAAGAAGTGTGTTATCAATCAGTGTAGTAATCTGTAGTAGTGTAATTAATATTATAGACATATGATACAACATAGAATTTCGACAGATTGTATACCTTAAACAAACTCGATAACATATTAACACTTTTCCACAATTTCATCAATAGTTTGTTCTGCCTTTGATGAAGAAAACATCCCCAGGTGTACCTCTTCGATTTTTATTAAATTTGGATATGTTGTGGATAACTAAAATATAAGAGGAAATTCAGTTTTAAGAGATAAAAATCATCTTTAAAGTTGGAACAAAAACACGATCTTTTTGATGCTGATATCTAACTATGAGTGTAAGAGCCACCACTGAGAAGAACTACAAGCGGCAAATGTATCTTCAATTATAAAATATTTGTACTGAAAAATATATATGTTTAGAGAAATCTAAAGCAAACGCATTGCTGAAAGACGGTTGTAAACGGCTTCCAACACTTCACCTATACTAGAACTTTAAATTTATTATAATACGTTTTTATAAAAATTGTTAATTTACGTATGGAATCTTACTAATAGTGGTTACAATTTGCTTTTTCCATTCCCCATATGTATTTAACCATGAAGGGATAAATTAGCCCATTCATAAAGTGTGTTAAAATGACGCGATGAAAGTAAAATAATCATACTCAATAAAATGAACTTTAATAAGCATGACCTCAAAAATCAATCTCTTTTGAGGTATACCTATATTAGTTTAATAATGTAGGTTATGTTTAAAAAAATAAATATTGCACTGTTCATTCCATAGTCAAAGTAAAACAGTCCTAAAGTGCAAATACACTAAACGTTAATGATAAGCAAAAATGTTCAGCTGCCACACTGCAAAAGTAACCTTTAAACATGTAATAGTTATAGATGAAATAGTACTTGAAACATTTTATCTGTTTTATTTGAAATTTTTTTGCGATAACGTAGATATGATTGGTTGTCACAGCTTCCTACTTTAATAGACCATGGTGTCTCAACAATCAAACAACTATATAGCAACTACATATCATAGAAGTACGTTAACGATTCGACACATATTTTAGGAGGTATAAAATTACAGATATGAATAAATTACAACAGTTTTACTTGAGTTTTTGAATATTCATACAGCTTTTAGGGTCAGTAATTTATTTATAATTAAATTAACCATACATATATACTGATTTTATGATAATTGTTTCTTGTTGGAGCCTTCTAATATGAAGATAAGAAGAATTATTTTATGAATACAAATCAAGAGCTGTTGAGTGTTGGAGAAGTGGAAGAGGGAGAAACTTATGTACTGATACTCTAAGACAAAATGTTAGGAAGGTGAAGTCTCTTAGACAACTACGGTGCTGGACTCATTATTTGAATAATGAAGGTACTTATCGAGAAGAAGTTTCCAGGATTTGTGACTTCATATTGGAAAATTTCAAATCTGAAATTAAAGACCGTTTTATTGTTCATAACAGTAACTTACTCAAATGAACTCTCCAAGCTTAAAAAGAAATAGGTAAGGTAGATATTCGGTTCCGTTCTTCTAAACATTGGCTAATGCGATTTAAGCATAGATATAGCATAGCACCTTGAAGTATCAATACTAGAAAAGCTGTAGAAAATGCGGAGGAGTTAGAAAACCAGGCACAGCTATTTATTGTTGAAGTGAACCAAGGTATGAGTACAAAATGTGTATAATTCTGATTAAAGTGGTTTCCAGTTGGAAATGCATTCTGAACGGACTTCGGTAGTCGAAGGAGAAAACAAGTGCAATTTCTTATTCAATCAGCTTCATCTACAACTCACAGATACATAATATAACCATTAATACTATTGGTATCTCCTTCGTTGGCAGCTACAAACAATTATATTTGCTTGATTACCTACTATAGTTACGTAATCTTCGTTTGGTTTTAGAATGAAGAAGACGCACTATTTCGAAGCTGCATTGATTTTTATCAACCAATTCAGGATCAAAACCCTTCTTATAACGGATCTTAATATTTACGACCCGTAATCTTACCTGATATTGATCCTTGAATTGTCGGTCTAGACGAATGTTTACTTAGTCACCATAGCGATCTCACCAAATAAATTCAATTAACGACTTATATATTTCAGCAAGTAAGAACAGAGAGTTACGATCTATACATTTATTGAAAATTTTCAAAAATTAAAAAGGATAATAATTCAACAATAATCGTTTACAATATTAAATTACACAAATCATATACAAAACAAGTAAGGTTTACGAACCTTCGGTTATTTCCCTTTCCAAACTGCTGACAGGCAGTGAACAAAACCTTATGATTTTTTATTTAAATACGAAAAGGAAAGTAACTTCTGGTTTGTTTATTAAATTTATTTATTTAAAATAAAGCAAAAGTTTTATTTTTTTAAATTAATTAATTAACAGTTCGTTTGTTCAATGTACGTTTTTAACAGAGTTGATTAAAACACTTACGGTTAATTGTGGGAGTGTATTTTCTACGATGTTAAACTACTAGACTTCCTTCTGGTTATGCGAAGTCCAGGTCAGTTTATTTAAAGGGATATACGTCCCTTTAAAATAATCCAATTGGAACTTGTGGTCTTCTCTTTAAGATTTCGCCTATGATCTTTGGAATATTTAACTTACCTTGACATGTAAATTATGTAAATTATGTCACAGCCCTCGAATGTGTGACACAAATTAAACCATTTGCATCTTCTATTTTCAACGGACTTTAGAACTTGGTTACACTTGATTATTTCAGCAGCGATATTCACGCACAAGCAAAAGATAAGCTGAAATTGCTTTGTCCGATCTTATATTAATTTTTGGAGATCAAAATACTGTAATTTTTAACCAATGGCTGATCCAGATTTGGTAGCATGTTTGAAATAACGAACGTTGCGTTTCCATTCAAATCGAGGTGGTTTTCCTTTGAATTTTACAGCTTAGGCCCCCGGTTTCTTTTATAGTCGGCAAAAGGTACTTCCCTTTTTGGCGGTGTCTTTACTCTAAGAAATTTGATGTAAAACGTTTCATTGCATAAGTCCGTTTTACTTCCCGGTGCTTTGAAGCTAGTCATGTTACACAAGTTTCGCACTTTAGAACTAGTGCCCTTATGAATTTTAGTAGTCTATGAAACTTAGTTTAAACTTAATGCTATTGCTTACTTTATATTACAGCACACTTATTTTAGAAATTTAAACTAAACGATAGTTTATTTAATTTTTTAATGTTAGAACACGTAATTATTTGCTGATTAATTATGGTGTCTAACACCATCTAATGGGTAGCTGCTTTCACCATTATTTTTGGTTTTAAAGAACAAAGTGAAAAATTTGTGCTTGTGGTAGAACCTATTTTGTTGAGATCTATTAGCGTTTAAATAGGAGTATCAAAATCTGGAAAACTTATATAGATTACAGATATAATAAATGCCACTGTTTCTTTCGTTTAGAGCAGTTTACGATCTGGTTAGAAGAAATTCGTTTTCTGGGTGTACGTTCAAAAAGCGTGTTATTTCTCGACTCCTGGATTAGTCACTGTCAACAAGTCGTTGGGGAAGCGACGCTCTTCAATCAAAATGGGAACTGTAAAATAATACCAACTGGGGCTACTGGTAAAATACAACCTATATACCTATTTGGATTCAAGATTTGTAAAAACTTCGTTCAACACCTCTCGGATATTAACCTACGTTTACGAAATAAATTATCAAATTGCAAGCTCTAGTTCACAATCGGTTATCATCAACCATGATGCAGAAAACGTTTTAGATGCTCCTGATATAAAAGTTTATACACGAAAGGAAAACAGATTCATTTTGGAGATTCTTGTAAGACGCATTGTGACGTTCCAGGCTACAGAACGCTAGCAACATCCCATATTTATGGTATAAGAGTTCCTTATGCTTCGAAAATTTTTTTGATGTATATCATTATTGTTCAAACTACAAAAAATGGTGCACACATTCGGTTATAGGTAATACTGTAATACTGTTTTTACCATTACATAAGTACAAAGCCAGTGTTATTTCCAATTCGACATACAGAAAATTTAAATATTTATTTCACTAAGTTTTTCTATCGTAAATTATCCATAATCTGCAATACAATAGAAAATTGTAAATTTTGAAGCCATGGGGATATTTTAAATTCAATCTGAAGCTCACCTATAATTGTTATTGTAAAATCTAATTTTAAAGAATGCACAAATAAAGTATTAGTGTTAAAATATTAGTTTAAATTTGTTTCACGGGAGCATACCCTATCAGGATGCCAAAATAGCTGCGTAGTTCAAATAATCTGCGTTTTAATACATAATACATTGCTGTCTATTGTTATCTACTCCGTTTGGCAGATGATAAGCATGCTTAATTAAATGCTTTATTACGTTATGAATTTACGTAATCTTTGTTTGGTTTTAGGATTGAAGTAGGCAAACTATTTTGAACTGCATTGATCTTTATCAATAAGTTCAGGGTAAACACCCTTTCAAACGACTTTATTATATTTCACCAAAGTAAGTAACAGCATCTTTACGTTTTATACATTTATCAAAAATGTAAATAAATAAAATTTCAAATCAACAATATTTTCATTTAAATTTGAACACAAATCTTAAAGAAAACATTTAATATTTACAACCCCTTCGGTTACTTCTGAATACAATTCCGTTTATGACAAGTTGTGAACAAGATTCTACTGCAACGGTAATGCTTGCATTCTAAAAAGAACTTCTGGTTCTTTAAGGTGTTTATTCAATGTAAAACAAATTTCTATAATTTTAAAACAGCGAGCATGAAGCACTTTGATTTTAATTGTTTAATGAAAGTTTATAAGATGATTTGATAAATACACTTACGGTTTACATTTAGTATGTATTATCATCAATTTTAAATACTTAGACTTCCTTCTGGCTATTCGATTCCATGTCAACTGTCTTAAAGAATTTACATCCCCTTTAAGTTCCCATTCAAACTAACGGTACCTTTGTTAAACTGCTTAATCGAATGCTTCTTTTGTTTTCCTACTTTATCTTAGGAAAATTTCATTCACGTTGAATTGTAAACTTCAGTGCTTTTTAGTGCCACGATCACCTATATGTAACACAAGGTAAGATAATTTACATTTCTAACTTCAACGGAACTAAACTCGTCTTGCTCTTGCTTAATTTAATAGCGTTATTCACTAGCACAAAAAAAACTAGTGCAAAATTGCGTCTTCTGGCTTATATAGCATTCGGCATCCCACTCTGGCAGTTTCTGTTACCCAAAAGGCATCTTCCAAACTTCAAATTCTTATTTTCATGTTTGATATGGCAAACGTTAACTTTCTGTTCTAATCGCGGTTTTTTCCTTTGTAATTCAAGGCTTCAACCTCGGTTGCTTTTTTATGACGTCGGAAAATAGTGCTCCTCTTTAGCGGCATCTTTATTCCAAGAGTTTCCATATAAAATCTTTCCTTGCACAATTCTATTTTATATCCCAATGTTTTGAAATTTTATTTTTTTACACTTATTTTAAGAGTTACTCCCAATTTGTTTATTACGATTCACTTTGAAGCTTGTAAAAATATTTATTTGTATAGTCTGAGAAAGTTAGTTTAAAACTTAAAATTACTGGTTATTTGATATTCCAGTAAATTATTTTAGAAATTTAAATTAAATGGTAGTTTCTTTAAATTTATAATATTAGAACATCGTAATTGAATATTACTAATTACGGTGCCTAACAACTTCCATTATATTTAGTATACATATGGTGAAGATTTTTGCTTATAATTAACGTTTAGTGTATTGTTAGTGTAGAGGTGGTTTACTTTGACGATGAAATGAACAGTATATTAATAGTATTTGTAATTATAACCTACATTATTAATTTAAACCTGAAACACCTATATAAATTATACCGTGGCGCCAATTTATTTGACTAGTATACATACATCTACACAAAAATCGATCTTATTGGTGTATATTTAGAAAGCGGTTGGGTCATTTTAATTGAGACATGTTTTATATCTTATCGGGTATGATCATTTTATTTCCATTATGTCATTTTAACACACCTTATGAATGAGGTGATTTACCTCTCCATAGTTAAACATATTGGGCATGCAAGAAGCAAATTATACTCACGATATTCAAGATTATATACGTGAATAAACGCTTTTTATAAAAAAACAGTATTAAAATAGATTTAAAGTCGTAGTACATATGCAACGTTGAAATCCGATTTACGACAGTTCTTCATCAATACGTGAAAGCAAGTCGATTTTGTTTAGCTTACTCTATAACATATATTTTTTTAAGATAACTCCTTTATAATTGCCACTATTAATTCTTCTCAGGGATGGCTTTCACCCTCTAAGTAAGATACCACCATGAAAAAAATCGTGTTTCTGTTCTTCATTATGGAGAATATTTTAAAGTTGTTTCATTAAAATTGGCCTACTCCATTAATGTGAAACCCTCAATGTGGTTCAAAACAGGTCCAAATTTAGGGGCAATTTTTACTCCTTAAAACCTAATTACCACGGAAACAATATGGATCTCTTATATTTCAGTTGTCTACAACATATCCAAATTTCATCTAAGGGAGATTTTTCCATGTTAGTATCATTTTGTAGGCAGGAATAGTAAAATTAATAGATATTAATAAGTCATTTATGAATAAGGAGCAAGGGTTGACCCTGGAGACCGCCAAATGTTGAAGTGTAAGCATAAGGTCCGTATTCGTTGAAAAGAACATAATTTATACACTTATTTAAGTATGAAAACATACGCTTTAAAGGAAATGATGCAAAACTAAATCAACTCAATTTTAATAATAGAATTTGGTGATCAATACAATCAAAGCCACGAGTGACATCGGTGTAAGTGATGTCAACCTGACCGCTATTTTTAAATCGTTACTAATAGAGTGCGTGCTAGTGACTAAATTAGTTGCTGTAATCCTCCGCGTATTAACCATATTGCGAATATAAGACTAAAGACTTCGTATTATGAATAGTTTTATACAGAACTTATTCTAGAACTTTAGTAACGTTAGATAATATGTGCATAGTCTTGTAGTTGAAAATATCTCCAGTTTTTCCTTTCTGTGAACTGGAATTATCTGTACTTTCTTCCATCGATCTGAAAATATATTTATTTTAATTATTAGACTAATAATGAATGTTCATGGATTAGCAAGAATCAATCTTGTTCTATGTAAGAGAAAGCTAGTTATAAAATGATCCCCATCTACGAATTTATTCAGAAATTTTGTTCAGCGAAGTTATCAGAAAAATCATTTACTATTTGATATTGTTTATCAATTTCATTGTTACCCAAATTAACTTAACCGGGAATGTGTGTACTGCCTTCCTTCAGATGTACACATTCCCAAAATTTGTTAGGATAAGTATGAACGTTAATTAACACGACCATTAAATCATCATTGTAAGCAGCTGTATTTCAATTCTCTTCAGTAGACCTTTCTTGGAAAAATAGGCGACAACTTGTACCACTTTTTTCTTTTTCCCAAATATGTCTGCAATGTTCTTTAATCTTATGATTGCTGTTTATTTCAATAGGAAACTACACTAAGCATCTTTTAACTTTGATATCTATTAGGAACAGCTTTAACACTAGAACGACGGAAGCGGTCATTTGACCGCAACTCAAAAAATGTATTAAAAATAAAAGGCTCTATAATTAAGATACTTACCTTGAACGTTTAG
>JAHWXV010122724.1:0-13866 GCA_024586415.1 Phrixothrix hirtus
ATATATTTATTTTGAAGCACACTGTATATAAATTTTTGACGCACCCTGTATATATGTTTGCCGCAGGCGGGTCATTAAAAATCAATTATGCCGCGGGGGGCTCATTAAAAACCGGTTTTCAAGGTCGGAGCAAAATGGTGTTACAGAAACGGCTATCTTCCTCTACTAAGTACGTTTCATAGTACAGAATATTCATCATAAATTTTTACACGAAAATTTACAAAAGGCCTGGGTACACGTGTATTAAATAATGCTCTTTATTTTAGGACACCCTATTCTATTTCCTGATTAATTAGGAAATAAATTCACCCATAGTTATTTCCAAGCTTATAGTATCAAGTACAAAATATTTATTGTCTGATAACTAATCTTATATTTATTGTTTTTATTTTTGATGCATTAGTTTTATATTTGTTAATAATAAATTCTTGCTAATAGGCACAAATGTTTCTAATATAACTTTTAGTTTCTTTACTTTCATTTAAACGTTTTTCACAAGTACGTGCACTAAGTTAGTGTTCGTTAAGTCCAGGTTTCGAGATGGTCTGCTCTGATTTACGTTTCAAATTGTTTACAAAATTCAAAAAATAATTTTCTCAGAGCAGAACATCGGGATATTGCTAATCGCATTCTTGCTTCTACGTTTCCTTACATCCCGTTATTAATTAATGGGAACTATAGTTATCCTTAAACTACAGTAACAGTCAAATGCTACTCAATGCCTATAACCGTATTTCTAATAAAACAGGAAGGACTTTTCCGCTCTTTTCTAATTTTAGTAAGGAGAAAGCACTAAAACCAAAGAATAAAATCAGATAAAAGTTCTCAATGTCGCCAACAGACCACCAGTTACAGTAGAAGAGGCATGCACGGATAGTTCTAAAAAATTTCAAATAAAATATGTCGGGAGGGTTCGGGATCATTTGTGAATCAATCATCCAGTTGGTATATTTGTATGAGATTACCACATACAGGATGGGTCATAATAATCGAATACATTTTAAATATATCTATTTACTAGGACCATGGGTAATACAGAAACAAGATACAGGAGTGTATTGCTTGAATATGACATACCGTGCACTTTCTGTCATCGCCACAATAATGCCATGTAATACATCGACAGAAAAGCTGATATTTCCATCAGGATGCATTGTGTGAGGTGCGCAGTTGTACAGAATCTCCTAACATACACTGTTTACTATTTTAGATGCACATGAATTTACTATTTTATACACTGTTTCATTTAACTATCCAAACAGGAAGTGGGGTTAGGGTTAGATCTTGATGACCAATTGATATCGACGCCCGAGTTACCATTGAAAATTGTGTTGTATGACGTGTGGTACTATGTTGTTACATTTACATTTGGGTAAGAACCAGCCGTTACAACTCGAAAATCAGGAAGGTGATTAGAGTGCTATTATAGCGCTTAGCAGCAACTGTAACGATTTCGCTATGTTCGTCCTCAAAAAAGGTAAAGATCAATCACACGCATATGACACCTATACACCACATTGCGATCTTGACAATGTGCAAGGGTATTTCACGTAAGACTTATGGGTTCTCTCTTCCATAAAACCTACAATTTTGTTTACTCGCCTGATAGGTGAAAATAAGCTTAGTCTAATGTGATCAGGTGCTTTAAAATGTTAAACTATTCACCGAATGTTATTCTGTGAATCCTATCTTCCTGGTGCTATTGTTGCACTTTCTATACTTTATAAAGGTACAGTTTGAGATTATTTTTTAAAATCCTTGAAACTTTCCTGCCGATGAGCTAATCAATGGATAGACTTCCTGGGACCTTGCTCAACATTCTGAGCACTACAAGAAGTTCGAGATCGTCCTAAGAAACACTTACTGTTGACGTTGACTGTCTTACGGAAGTTATTAACATGCGTGGGATTGTTTTCCGAAACGGTGCCATGCGCTTCCAGAATTATTGTTGTAACTGCCGTTGTGTTGTAACAATGGTCAGCATTGATATGTAATACTTCTACAGTCTACAGGGTTTACGAAGCCATATTTAAGAATCGGTGAGCTGGAAAGGAGAACTTTGGCAGATCATATAAAATGTGTTCTATCAGTATGACGCACCTTGTATGACAAGAATAAATTTGGAGATAAGTTTCTTTTTTTTATTTACTCTTCATAGAATGCTATTGTATAAGGTAATTTTAGTGAATCAAAAAATTACAGAGGAAAACAGTGATGGTAGTAGGGATATCTACCACCTCTACTGTTGAGCCTCAAGCGGGTTTTCATTATCACATGCTGAATCTTAAGGGACAGCTGCAATAATAATTCATACCAAACGACCGAACGATTTTTTCATATTTCAACAACGCAGAAATGGAATTTCTATCGAAAGCTATATTTTAATTACGTCCCGCATGTTTAAAATTTAGATGCAGTTTACTGCAGACCTATGCTTCCTGGATGTTCACTGGGCTGTTTCCATCAAGTACTGTACTTCGTGATTACTCGCTTGAGAAATATGGTAACTATATAGACATTCCAAAACATGATTTGTAGAAGTTATGATGCTTTAACGTAAACAGTAGCGTAAAATAAAAAATGGCGTCAGCCACTTAACGGTATAACAAATGTCTGCTCGTTCTTCTGAAAGTTATAATGTGGGGAGGGAAGTAAATCCATTAATTGGTATTCAATTTTTCGTTATAAAAAAGAAATACTAAACAAAGGACTCGATACAATCAAATAAGTAGGGTAAAGTTATCATGATATTTACAAATGCCAGAAATATGTAATAAATTCCACATCTTGTAACGTATAAGTCATAAATTTAAGCTAAGTGCGGATAATTATATAAATAAATACATGACACGATTACGACATTAATATTTATAGAGGTTGTGTATGATTCATCGTTACTTCAAAAGTGGCACATTTATAAAAAGATTTTTAGCAGGCTGGTATATGGTCCTTGGTAGTGCAATGGTTAGCACGTTGGAGTATCTATCCAAAAATCCTGGATTCAAATCCCGATATTTGTGCCTTTTCCGATTTTGCAAATTTCATTTATTCATACATAAGACGATGTTCATCTTATTTCGATCGTACTATAATAGAGAGCATTTGCTTTACATTTTGTTGGTTGGTCGTCTGGGAACTGAGTCTGCCTGATGAGCTTCAAGTAAACCAAAATTAGGCACAGACTGTTCTCGGGCGTCCCAAGTAAAGATTCTGCTACATTGAAATAAAAAACTTTACGTTGTAAAATTTTCTTAATTGTTTGGGGTCATTTTTAACTCTCATATGAGTAGTACTTTGATGTTATAAATTCGATTTATGAAGAAAGCACACAATATTTCCCAACTAAAGGTGACTGATTCTATTTCCAAGCAGAGCCAGTAGATATACAGGGTACCGCAAAATAGGACGTATGAGACATATTTATACCAATTTGCACTTCGTAAAATATATTCAATTCTATGTCCCTGTGATTGTTTATACATCTCTACGTTCTTTCTAGTGCAATTTACTGCCCTAAATCTGAAATAAAAATTTGCCACAACTGCTTTGCATTTTACTACAGTTTGGTGTAAATATGGTAGCACTCAGCAAACTCAAACATCAGAGGTATGCGGTGCATTACATAGTGATGCATTTTTGCTATCGTTACCAAACATCTCGACGCGTTAATATGTTTAGTTCATAACATGAAAGTGACGGTACCTTGTATACATTTGTCAGAACATGCATTAAATTTTGCTTTACATCGAAAAAAACTGCTACTAAAACGTTTAAAATGAATCAACTGTTTATAGCAGTGAATCCATGCGTCGCAAAAAAATTTTCAAGTTCTTTTCAAGTTTTGGTGAAGCCAGGGAGAGCGTTGAAGAAGATCTACGACTGGGCGCATCAAAAACAATTCGAAGCAAAGAAAACATGCAAAAAGTGACCGATCAATATGTGCCTGCAATACTCACTGACAAACTCATTGGTATTCCTAAACTCTGTTCATCGCATTTTAACGGAAGATTAGGGAGAGCAGGTTTGCGTGCGCTTTTTGCCTAGTTGACAAAGAGTCAAAGCTATGACAGAATTTATTTAGCACAAATGAGCTCCCCATGACGTCTACGTAATTCCAAAGATCAAATTGACCATCAAAGGATCACATTATGATTCGATTCAGGACGTCCAAAAGATTTCGACAGTATTTCTAAGAACTGCTTCAAAAAGTTTAAAAATAAAGCATTTGACAGAAGTCGCTTTTTCAGTGGAACGTTCTGTGTATGCTCCAAACATGTCAGTCGATAGTTTTAGAAATAAATATATCAGATATTTGAGAAAAGTTTATCAGCATCGAGCAAGAAAGGTTACTAAGAGATAGCTTCATTGTATTCACCAAAGCCCTGCAATAAGTATTTAGATTTCTGGAACGTAATTTGCTACACATAATGTAGACAGTTTGAAAGGTCATAACTAAACCTAAAGATTACCAATCCATAATAGTCTAACTGTCGCCAGCATAACTGCTAAGAAATTGGAGTATACCGCCGAGGATCGCATAACAACAGTTGGGCGAAATTTTCCATAACCCAGCTCTGCTATATTCTGGAACGATCTTTAACGAGAACTTATCCATCTTCTCACTATTATTCGTACCACCATGTTCTTTCGTTATGTTTTAATTTGAACAAGTTTGGTAATGAAACTGAATTGTGGTACGTGCTTGGCACGATAAACACAATTTAAGAAAAGTTAGCAACAACAGTTAAGAAAAGTGGCGGAACCTATACGCTGCCTAACTTAACCGCGTACAACTAGTACTGTTCTTTAGTGTGGTGTGAAAGGTGAGAACCAGAGACCCGAGTCGAAACCAAACTAAAAAATCGCAAGTCAAATTTAACCCAAAATTTTGCCAGAACTGAAATCGGTACCGTCATTTCTACCATATCCAAGAGTTTTGTGGTAAAACTCAGTTATTACGAATAATTTCCTGCACTGATAGGAATATTTTCAATTTTCCATTTTTTTCTTCACTAACTCAAACTTTTAAATATTATTTTGAGTCTTTTGATGGTACTACGTGCATATAATTCATTCTAGCTTAATTAACAAATGGGAATTGTTTAATTCAATTATTACATTTAAACATTTCAAAATTCTTTATAATCGTTGAGGATTATTGACGCCATTTTTGTTCACTTAAATTTAATAGTTTTTGAAAAATTATGGGAAAGGATGCGTTAAAAACATCATGACAATTGGATTTTGTATATACTGAACGTAAAGATGTATTATTTGTTATATTATTTTTATTTCATTTATATGATTAGAATGGGATTAATACAAAGTGTTGTTAATTTAATCCCGTGTTTTCCTTTTTAAAAAGTTTATTAACGTTTTTCGAACCTTTCGGTCTTATATTATTTTTTATTTCCAATCCACGGAGAGAGTTCACATTGCAAAATAATATTTTCAACTGAGTTGTTATCAAACGGGACTTCTCCATTATTAACAGACGCAAGGTATGTGGGCATAATATTTTATAATTCCAAATAATGGAACGAATTAATGACATTGAGGATGATATTTGAAAGAGAATTCCGTTGTTTTTGGAAGGTTTGTCGTTAAAACTTAATCGTGAGAATGAACCATAAAATATTGTAATATTATTAAATGTCAAACTGGGAACAAGTATAAAAAATTAATTGTGTACTTAGTTTTGTGGAATACGTAGGTTTAGTATTGGGTTTAGCATTTTTAAGTTAAAGCACCTCCGGTTCAGATGTATGCAAAACATATGAAACTAATATTAAAATATAGGATTGTTTTGAAATAGTTGTAGAGAGTAAACACATTTTCGAAATTATTAAATTCTATTAAGCCCTTTTTGGAAAATCGTTGCATAGAATAACATTTTGTGTACCGCTGACATTGTCACAGAGTCCGTTACAAATGTTGAAGAAAAATGCTGACTGTAATTCCCAACATAACAAATTAAAAAAACTTATCGAATTACACAGTGTAATTTACTTACTATTGATAATAAATATATACTTGATCAGCTACAACAAATTAGGACGTATTTTTATTTAAAATTAATTTAAAATTAAATACGAAAGTTGTATTAAAAGCATAAAAGAGATATTGTAGCTTATAACCAGAATTTTAAATATAAAGCAAAATTACTCCTACAGATTGCAAATCTATTTGTGACGGCTGTGATTGCGAATTGGCATAAAAACGCTTGTTAATAGGTTTTAAATAGTAAATGCATTCAGATAACTGCAATACTTTCTAGACATTATAAACACTTGAATTCTTTAGAAATGTGATTTAAACTACAGTATGTACATAATAAATTAAAAATGTTAGAATCTTACTTTTCATTTCAAATACATGTTTCAAATTCTGAAAAAGTAACCGTACACTAAGTATAATACAAACTGTTTACAATTTAAAAAGATACACAGTCATTAATGAAATATAAAAGGTTGCACTACGGGTTAAGAGAAAATGCACTCTTTTACGCATTTATTTTACTTTTTAATATTTCCGAAATAAAAACCTTTTTGAAAAAGATAAAAGGACAAGTTTCTTTGAGATACTTTTTTATACCTTTTGTGAAAGTTTGCGAAACATTCAGTAATAAATAGATGCACAGTAAGAATGAAAAGTCCATACTCACCCAAGATTCAAATTGATTTATATAGATTCATCCGCACTGAAAGTTAATCAATCATTAACACGTTTCCTTTTTGAAATATGCGGAATTACTAAAATACGTTGTTGTATTACACTCATTCTTAATAGGGATATCGCAGGCGCCACATGAAAAACAGCTGTTATAAGAAGGATACGCCTTATAATGCTTTTGCATGGTTGTTGCGATTCAAATGAATGTCAGCATGCACTTCTTGTTCTTGACTGTACATAAAGTTGAACACTTGATAATTTATTATTCAATTTTTCTCAAACTTTTACACAAGGTACACAGAAAAAAGTATTCCATGGGATTTCCGCTTTAATTTTTTCAATAAGGCTTTAAGTTCAGGAGTAATGAAATAAAAGCAAATTAATGATGAAATAAGCCGCATTTTCCCATGCAAACGTTTTTGATAAATTTTACTTCCACAAAAAACGTTGAAAAACTGAATAAAACATTGGTTGAAAAAGTATACAACGAAGTTTTTTAATCAATTTCAATTACTTTGAATCTTTATCAATACACGGTCATCGACTACCATGAAATACAATGACCTGTAACATGAGTAAGAGTCAAATAAACGTAGGTGATTTGGTCATGCATTGAGATAAAGCTTTTGACTATAAATATTGCGTATCAGAAGTTCTGAAAATGTTTTACAAGAATTTTCTAAATTCGATTGTGCCCAAATTAAAGCTGTCTAACTTTTTAATTATTTTTTGTGAATGTAATGTGGTTAATATTTTTGCAATCATTTCAAAGCAGCCCTATATTTCTTGAAAATTTAGAAACAATTTTTTAATTTCTATATTTGCTTAGCCCAATGTAAATTTATAATTTATATTTAATAAGAATTTGGTAAATACGGATTACGATAAATTCGGAATTTAACAATAAGAAGCATCTTTTTGGGCGAATAATTGATTTAGGTACCTTATTGCACTACACTAACATACTGATTTTATGTATAAATATCTGCAGTATTCACCGACCTATGATTGTAAATAAATTATTATTGGCTAATGAATTGTTTTCATTTGCGCATACATTCCTTTATCTAAATCTTAATACCACTATCTTTAAGGTGCAAGGTCTTATATCTGAACATAACCGCGATTAATTTTGTATTTTAACTTAACAGATATTTAATTATAGTTAAACTAATTTGGTAATTAATTTTTAAGGTAACAATGAAATCGAAAACAATTCTTTTAACAAGCTTAAACCAAAAACTTTTATAATGGTATAAAGTGCTTGTATGTGTTGATGTTACATTAAAATAAAAATATTAATTCACACAACATGTCTAAAAATAAATAAAATAGCCCCTTAGGTTAAATTGTTAAAAGGATAGAAATCTGTAGATTTGCTAAACAAATGTGAAAATTCAATAGAAAGTATATTTAAAATGTGCATGGAAATTTAACAACTCTACTGCCAACATCTCGAAGTAAATTTTAATACAAAATCTCGTTACACAATACGATTTATGTAAATTAACGTGAGAACCGCATAGTGTATCTAACCGACAAGAAAATTTAAATTCATTGGTTTAAATCCAAAATGCAAGCCATCGTATTGGATAAACAAACTGTGAAAAGATTATAAAACTGCAACTACCGAAAACACCCGTCTATCCTGATTAGCTAGCATTGATGAAACGTTGAACAGTTACAGTGTAATTAGTAATTAACAAAGTTAATGCAGTCAAAGATCCGGTGACGAGTTCATCGTTAAGATTATATTTAATTTGTTACACCTGTGAACACAGGGGACAGTTAGTCCGCTCTAAACCTAAGAAATGATTTCCAACGAATCAGCCAGAATCTGCTACTACAATATAAAAGTTAGTTTACAAATTATTAAAATAACTCAAATTCGGGAGTGACGGGAAACGCAAAATTTAAAAAAACTTTCAATTATTATTTAAGGAAATTGAATGATTTAAATCTAAATAAAGGTGTATAGCTTGAGTTTCGTTCGTAATTTTTTTTATTTAAAATTCAAGTAACCAGTAGTTTGCATCTTTAGTTAGAAATGTGTGCAATCCTCTAGTATTAGAATAACCTTTTTCAATGAATGTTTTATTTACTGTAAATGTACAAATTTGTTTTGTAAGGTAAAACATCGTAGCCAAACATTAATTGCTTTCATCAATATTTATTTTAAACAATCCAAATACTTCTTTTATTATTTTAATGGTTTTATTTTGTTATGTGAATAACATAACTTTTAACTAAAATTTAATAAATATGTTTAAACCTACATTTTGTATTTGTTCGAGAATAATAACAAAACTTAATTTTAAACAATACGCAAGTCAGGTAACAAGGCAAATAACAGCACCCGTTGTATGTGTCATTTAAGTTTTACACTAGAGGCATCCCTAACGAAGTTAGTTGGTCAAATATATAAACAAATAAATAATTAAATACCACTCGATCAACTAAATAATGAATGTAAGTCAATTGAAAGATTCGCGACCAATAAACATGTTTTTAGTAGCAATCGTTAATTACATTATGTACTTAATGTAATTATGTATATTTATATACAAAATGTTATCCATGATTTTATCATTATTTTAACAAAATCCCAAGATTATTTTCGTATTATTTAATTGTTTATTTTGATTTCCTAATTTATTCACATTTTACTATTAATTGTATTCATTACGCGTATATTTTTTAGTATCTTCACATAATGTCAATTACAGAACTAAAATAAATTAAGCTATGATGCATATTGATATCAATACGCTAACTGTCAGAAATTCCATAAAATTCTAAACATTGTGACTCATTTTCAACTATGTAATTCGGACTAACGGTATGACATATGGTGTAATTTTCCATTACATGGCCCACAACAAATGTCAATCGGGTACCTTTTGTGCTAAATACGGGAATATTTCCAAATATGGATTATTATAAAAGAGATAATTTCATTTTCAAGGAAATATAAGTTTTTTGTTTTGTGAATTCTGACCTTGAGTTTTTTATAGGGTTTGACGACATTAACTTTGGTTTTATTACTAATTTGAATAAAACCGTTGTCTTGTTTGGGTTCAAAACGGGTGGTTAAACAAAAGAAACTCCTCTTAAATTCATCAATGCTTTTGGCGTGAGTACTGTTAAGAAATGTACGATGCAACATTGATTTGAAAAATGTACAAAGGATGAAAATTCTAAAGATAGTCAACAACCATATGAAAACGTTAGTTGAAACGCACAACAATTTGAGAATTTGCACAAAAGTTATGCGTTAGTCATTCAACAGTTTTGGACTACTTAAAACAGCTCAGGCAGTTAAAGAAAATCTTTAGAAATGGATATTGTACGAACTGAATAACAGCCCAAAAAATCACTGTTGCGAAACTTGTGTTGTATTGTAACGTACGACAAAAAGTGAATCTTTTACGTCAATAGAAAGCCTCTGCTCAATGATTGAACAAAAGTGAAGCGCCAAAATATTTGGAGAAATCGAATTTACATCAAAAGGTAATTACTGTAGTTTGCGTCCGGTATAATCCACTAGCATGCTTTGAATCTTGACGAATTCATTACAGATACGAAAGCGACAAAATGACTAAGAACTGCATCGTCTTGTCTCCACAATTGTCCAAAATCCTGTTGCATGACAATGCGTTACCACACGACATATGATTAACCCACCACAAGTCAAATCAATTATGCTATAAAACTTTCCTCATCCACCATACCAAAACTCTCGCCAACAGATTACAACTAATTTTATATAAACCAAGGCTCTCGACCAAACTGTTACCGAAAGTTCATTTTGAGATTTTATAACTCCACAACTTGGGGATTTTGCACCAACGGAATAAATAAACTTGTCAATTCTCTATTAATAAAATTGAAATTTGAAGGTCATAAATCGTAATTATTTTCCTGCAACCTATAATAAAAATTGTTTGTTGCAATCACTATATTACAGTTAAACAGTTTGTTTAAAGCTGGCTTTACAGAACTGAATTCTGTCTTGAGCGACACTTCTTTTTGTTAATCAAAAGACGAATTTTATTTAATTGGCATTCTGATTGTTTAATAAACGTGCTGTCCGTGACAAAAAAATTAACATCCTACTAGCTTTTGATAATTGTAATAATATTAGGTAGTTCAAGGTTGAACAGCATGAGAAATGTTTGTTTAGGACAGTAACTATGCGTTTGTAGATATTTTCTAAAGTTTTATTGTTATATATTTTTAGTTTAGCGCCTACGGGATTTTATAAAGCATTTTCAGGACTATTTTTGGCTAAAATCGTGTTTTTTCGCTGAAAATTTGATTGATGTCGATGTATTAATGTTTACCACGAGGATGTAGAAAGCATTTTAGATTCTCTAGTTTAGAGGATTTAATCATCCATCACCGTTAAAAGTCTGTGCTGGAGTGGTAACCTTCAGCCTTACTTCAGTTCCTTGCTGTGGCTGTATAATTTGGAAAACATCTAGAGAATCTACGTTTTTTCGTTTATCCCTAATCTGGTAGTATCAACTGTAAGCTGTAAGCTTCAAGGATTATATGAAATTCAGTTTGGCAATAGAAAGTAAATAACGGTATGCCATAAACATTTTTAAGATCATAACCGCTCAATTTACAGAATTTTTTATTATTAAAGTATTTCTACAACTAGTGTGAATGTCGGCTTGGTTTCATTCACCACGTTCGAGTGGTATTCAGTAAATTTGAATAGCCCCAGCTCCCGGAAATTAATCTTGCATCTCGAATTCCGCGTCTTTAATTTAATTTATTTTACGGTAGTGATAAAGTGTAGTCGTGCCTATGTTAAATTTCGATTCAAAACCTTATATTTTTTTTATTTTACTGGCCGAACGAAATGAGTAAAAGGGTAACGTTTTGTTTACATATTAATTAAACGTAACTGAAACCAAAGCTGGAAACGAAAACCGAAACGAACAATATTTACAATCGGGACGTAACCTAAAACCGAAATGAAAAAAAGGTTGGTTTAAGTCTAGTAGAAATTAAGTTGAGGTCAGAAATATCAGAAAATTGTCTCAGCACAGAAAAATAGTGCTTAAAATGATGAATAAATTTTACTTTTTCCATGAGAATTGAAATAAGATTAGAAACCGAAACAGCTTGCGGTAATTATGGCAACTAACGTGCGATTATTTAATTTCAGTTCCCAGTAGAGCGTAGCTTAGACAAACCCGCGCAACCAAAGCCAACACATAACCTGCATATTATATGTCAACAAATTTGGTGGGAAGAACCTTATTATAAAATTAAAATAGGAAATTTGTTTACAATATTTATAATAAATATACGAAATGATGATTATTGCATTCAACGCATTTATGAACTATTCGTTTTATTTTCAAACCGTTAATTTAACAGATAAGTATTGCTAAGAATGGATTAGGCTAAGATATGAATTTATTTTCATAGCCCACTGAGAACTGAAATTTAAATGATCGCATGGTATTAGTTATTCAATATAACAGATTTTTTCGCGGTAAAGTGCCCTCGGAATTAAGTTTATTGTAAGCTGTTATTTCAGATACGTTAATTTCCTTATTACAATTAAGACTTTTATTCAGCAATCAATAAACATCTTCCATTTGTTCATCTATTTTCCAGATATTGAGGCATTCCAAATTTAATATTTTCCCCGCTTATATCGCTTAGGTGAATAATTCACCTGAGAATATGTTGCAAATGTCTGGGAACCTCATCTCCATATCACTGCTATTCTATTTTGTCTTTGGTCACAACTCTTTTATGCTTGACGTTTATAAAAAAAATCAATTGAGTTTCAATCGCTCTCCAAGTAATAAGAGTAGCTTCGTCGATTTAGGAGGACAAATCATTAATTGAAAATAAGGGTAGAGAACCAACTTCATGATTGTGTAACTTCAAACTGCTATAATTTTTCAACCAATAACTTTAGCGAATCTATTTTTACTTTCTCTTACCATGTATTCGCTGAAAATTTTCGATGTACAGTTTTTAACTGAAATACAAGTTTTCAGGTCCCTTGAGTCCGAAAAACATGTTATCATAGTTAAAATTAGATTTATACTCTTTTTGTTACTGATACAAATTAATTATTATTTTGTTGAACCTCGTATACATACACTTGGTTAAATTATTGGGCATATACATTGAAATTCGTATTTTATTTTTAATCTAGCGTCGGTTGCATATATGTATATGTATATATATATATATATATATATATATATATAAATGTATAATTTTTGACAAGTATTTTAATACATATTAAAAATTTTCTGCATCGGCCGAGGCTCGAACTCAGGACCTTGTGCTTACATGACACATGCTCTAACCACTGAGCTACTGACGCCTACAGACTTAATAGCAGAAATCTCGGAGATGTATAGTATTTTAAAACATATTAAAAATTATACATTTAAAAATAATTATCCCAAATAGATAAATTTAGAATAAATTTATATATATATATATATATATATATATATATATAAATTTATTTCCAGTCACTATAAATATTCTTATGCTACAAATTCATTCATTATTAATTACCAATTAATCTGCTTTAGAACATTCTGTATTTTAAAATCTTATTCAAAAAATAGTGCCCCGATTTAACGCATTCGGGTTAAATCAGAAGTTCTTGGTCAAATTTGACAAATATTTCGTATCTGCAAGGTTTATCGATACCTGTTTGAGCTCCCGTAACATCTAACCCCGTTTACCGCTGGGTACTACATTTTGCCAGGCGTTGTTGTTAAGATGCTGCAACCATATAGATGCTGACTGTTGATTACTTCAAGCCTCAAAATAAGGCCGTACATTTATGCTTTTATTCCGTTGCACTATGTCGTTCCACCTGCAGCGCACGGTGAACGCCGATTACTCAATTTAATAATAACTTTCCATAATAAGCTACTATGTATTTAGTTAACAACTTGGTTGAACTTTATCAAGTTATCTTCACCACATATGAAGTTCTACTTACGTTCTCTAGGTTTTAACTTGTAACTCAGAGCATATATAATATTGTAACGAAACTAGCTAATTGCTTTACTATGTTTATTTACATTCACTAAAACTCTACAAGTAACTATGTACACTAATTATTTTAAATATTTAATTATTTATTTTACAATCCACCAGCAGCAAACATTTATTTATAATTCTATTTATGTAAAT
>JAHWXV010122743.1:0-11859 GCA_024586415.1 Phrixothrix hirtus
TATTTATTCTTTGACCTGCTACAAATACAAACATGTATAACGTAGTTAAATAAATATTATTATTATTATTATTATTATTATTATTATTATTATTATATATGTATATATAATTATTAATGGAGATCAGATGAGGGATAGGAGAGTCTATTGCCGCAACACCCGGACTAAGTCAAGGGGTCCGTGTTAGCTTCGGCTAAGGATGAAGCAGGTGCTGAAATAAATAATTTTCATGTGCAATTTAAAAGCTCCGGTACTTTTTTACTGGGATAGATAAAAATGATATACACCATCTAATTATATCAGTCTCATAAAGGAGCTATATTTAACAGTGTATATTAATATTACGAGTATCAAATGAGTTTTTCTTAATTTACAGCCTTTTAAATATCGCTATTTTACATTTTTCAGTTAAAACCGGTACTCTTTGCTATATTTTCGAGAAAATCTTTGAATCTAGGTGAAATTTGGATAGCATAATCATAGATAAATTTATCAACGTTTCATTAGATTTGGTTCATCCATGTGTAAAATGTAATTCTATACTAGTATAGCAGAACTTTTGAAACCGATAGTAGGTTCATACTGTTTTTGCTTTAAGAATTGAATATTATGTAAATGGAAAATGTGAATTTGCGGAATATTTCTCATGTAATATAAAATAATAAAGGAAATGATTAACCAAGTTTTAAACGGTTTCGTTTTTAAAATACAGGGTATTTTATTTTAGAGAAAATAATCCTTACCTCTTAATATTTAGAAAATACTTCGAGATATTTTACTGATGCTGCGAATAAATCTCACACATCGCATTTTTTCGGCAAAATAAATCTTTTTACCTTCACTAGTGCTGTTGGTGAGGATATCTGCAATTAACATTTTTTCTAAGAATATGGCACGCCACTGTTTTTTAACAACTCTAACAACTGCTGATTGACAGGTTAAAATTAATTAAAGTGGCCTCCTGCCTTTTCTAGCAAATTGAGTCGTGGAATTACGTTCGTTAATGTTTTAGGTTTCTTAAGAAACACTCTGTATTTTGACATGTACGAAAAAGTTTATAACAAAAACTAATTTTAATTAGAGTGTATATTTATATAAATTAATGACACTCTAGTTTTTATTTTAAAAGCAAAGAACATTTACCTATTTTGTTTGTATCGTGAATAGTTTTTTAAAATGGTTAATTCTAACGCAAAGCGTTGATAAAAACTGTCAAAATTATTAAACTGCGCAATAAGCAATCTTTTAGTTTCAACAAAAGAATTAATATAAGAAATTTTCACTTCTTTATGAAAACTAATTAACTCTTGTTTATTTACTTCGAAACAGCAAAAGGAAATCCAATCATTTAGGAGGGAGTAGTGACAAGAATAAAATGTGGTGATAATAATTGTCTGAAATGATTGAGTCTGCGGTCGGCAGTTTTATATAAAAACCGTATGGCGTGACATTCGTGTTATCCGACGTTCTGAACAATGACATCTGTGGATCCGTTCAGAACCAGATAATTCTCCATCGTTAATTGACTGTGATTAGCCCTGTGAACCCCAACGCGTCGTTGCGGAGACGTCCTATTAACTGCGTGTGAGCTCTAATTCTAATCGAACCCTCCCTGCTTATAAGCTATAAAGTATTGTCACTTATTACTGCGATTTTATGGGGGTGTTTATAGAATGATTTTCACTTATATGACGCCGATTAAAAACTTTTTTGTTTATAAGCAATTTATTTTTAAATGCAAATTGTGTTCTTTTTGTCAAACAATATTATTAAATAATCTTATTTATAAATTGTTTGATATATATAATTTCAAAATGCTTTTAAAAAAGTCGGTTTTAAAAATTAAACGATATTTATCTCAAATAGATAAAAATTTAAAAATTAACTTTCATATATATATATATATATGTATATATTCTAAGAATACTTGCCGTAATAATTATAATTTATTTAAAGTATTTCTTCTTATCGGCATTAAATCTATTCTAATTTAAAAGTAATTATATTTTCATCAATATTTCGCTAAAAATAAAATTGTTATATTTTTATTTTGAGCGATATTGTCCTGTAGAAGAAAATAATGATTTGCGAAATATTGACGAAAATATAATTACTTTTAAATTAGAATATATTTAATGCCGATAAGAAGAAATACTTTAAATAAATTATTTATATATATATTATTAAGATATTTTTATTTTAGAAAATTATCAGTTATGAAGAACAAATCTTTCTATATATTTAAATTAAAATACATACGAGGGTAGTTCAATAAGTTAGGTAAAAATGAAAGAAGCAGTTGTTTTTTCGGTGTAAAAGTATTTAATTTTTCAATATAGTCCCCCTCCAACTCAATACGCTTATCCCAATGGTATTCAAGACATTTAATGCCTTCAATAGAATAAGATTTATCAAAGTCTGCAAAACATGCGTCAAATTCGGCTATTACTTATTAATTGGGTGGAAATTTATTACCAGGAAGTCAAGTTTTCATGTTTGGTATTAAGAAATAGTCAGAAGAAGTGAAGAATATAGGTGAATATGGGGCAAATGTAAGCATTCCAGAATGTAATTCATGATAAAATAAAACTGTTTCCTTGCCAAATGTGTCAGATTTTCTTTGAATTTTTCATTCAAGTGGTCCAAACAACGACGAATAATGCTGTCCTGTTATTGTTCTACATTTTTGAAGGTAGTCAATGGAAGTTATTCTACAAGCGCTCTAAAAAACAGATGCCATGATTTTACCAGCCGATTACACCACTTTTGCCTCCTTTGGTGCACTTGAACAAGCTTTTACCTATTGTTTCAATTGGTTTTTCTTTTCCAAAGCATAGTGGTGGATCCAAATCTCATAAATAGAAATGGAAGGACATAAAATTTTACATGCATTATGTTTAAACAGTTTCAATACTCTAAAGTCGTTGAACGATTACATTTTTGTTCCACTGTTAACAAGCACGGCACCTTTCTTGCTGAAAGATTTTTCAAATCCAAATAATCATGTAAAATTGAAACCAATATACTAATCGATTAATTGACCTTCACTAGACTATCTACCAATACAATATCATGCACTTTTGTTATCAGTTTTGGTGTACGGGCATTTTTTGACCTGCCATATTGTTCAGGATCGCCAACGTTCCTACTAGCACAATGAAAATCATTAAACTACTTGTGAATCATGGAGCAGAGTCCGAATAATATTTGCCAAACTTTTGTTTTGTTTCTGTTATTGTTTCTCCATGCAGAAAACTATGTTTAATAATAATGCGAAAACCATTTTTTTCCATTCTAGAGAAACTAATACAAGTTGTTTACTTTAAATGGCTGTCAAACACAGATTAATCAGCAGATGTTCTTGAAAATTGGTGTGACGGCATCTGGAGGAATCTATTTTAACAAGATAATATTGAGTTTACTTTTTACTTGACTCATTAAACTAGCCTCGTATATGTATATACCTCACTGTTTCATTACTTTTTCTCTGGGGATTCATGTATTACTTTATTTTTATAACTTCTTATTTGCAATTTGCTATTCTAATAAGGATTTATCTTTATTTTCAAATATCAAGCTACACCATCATCCAGTACAACGAAATTTCATTTTCGACACTATTCATGTGATAGTTTCATTTAAAATAGTTGGCATTTACGTCGTATAAAAAGAATTTTAGAATATGAAAAGTTTTTTGTTTAAGTGTTTGTATACATATCCGCCGTTAATTTTGACTTTCAAATTGAGTTAAGTTAAGAAATAGTCAAGACGCCTATCTAATAAATCTTAGCGTTTAAAGCTAATAATACAAGAGAGACCGTAATTAGAAAGGTTATATAATTTAGATGTTGTATGATTCGTTCAACACCGCTGGAAATTAATATGCGTTGATATTATGCCACAGTTTACATGCAAATTGATGATATAAGTGGCAGATTCTTTACATATTAGAACATATAAAAGTAAAATGGACACTACGTAAAAACAGTCTTGCATAACATGATATCCAAAACTCCAAATATATAAACAGAAAACACATAAAGATACTAGAAACCAATTTCAAGAACAAACAAAAATAGCTAAGATCCATCATAGATATCCACAAGAAAAAATGCAAAAGCCTACAGGATCCATAAAATTCTAAACGCTAGTGTGAAGATTTCCGTTGGTCAGACAAATAGAATAATTAATGAAAGAAATGATGAACACATCAATGCCTCACATTAACTCAAAATATAGCAACACTACTAAAACATGTAAGTTTAATGTGTAATGCACAATAATTGTTTTAATTTTAAACAACCGGAGACGAAGTATCAGAGGCGCCATATTTTGAAGGTAAGTTCTATACAAAATACGTGCAGATCATACGAAGTAATCAAAAAAGGTTGAAATAAGCACAAAATTGGAAGTAAAAATTGATACACGCAGCCGCTGGGTGAAATTATATTGACTGTAACTTTTAGCTACAAAACTCATTAGAATATTTAGGCGCGCAATTCAAACTGTTTTGAACCTTTTTTGATCACTTGGTACATTTGAATCAATTAACTCAAGAAGCGTAATACAAGGTTGTGTACTTTCATGGATACTCTTCAACGACTACTCAAAAAAAATATTTGCAAAATCCCCTAAATATATATCAGAATATTAACGATATTGCCATATTAGATTAGCTTATGTACAAGCTCAACTATCCAAAATATATGTAGTACTAAACGAAACTAGACTCTGCTGGCGACCTCAGCATACTTCGGGTTTGTCACGCTACGTAGATCTACTTGAATACTTTGCCCATCACTTATCTAACGATTTCATGATAGCAGATCACAGAGACTAGAGGGTGCGTTTGGCATTTTGTTCTACGTTAAGAAAAACTGCTGACTAATCTTTATTAATGTTTCAAGTAGCTTTTAAAAAGGAAACATGGAGTAAGATTCATAAATTCATAAAAGCCCCTTGAAGATCTCGAACGTTCTAGGCGGTCTTCAAGTCGCAGTGACGAAAATGTTTAAAAAAAATCGTCAAGTGCTCAGTCAAGATTGTTGAATAATCATCCATAAATCAGCGAAGAGAACTGATGTGACTCAGGCGTGGGTTAGCAAAGTTTATTTCTTGCTTGCTGATGAACGATCGAAAACACAATCGAGTATACGTGTACAATGACTTGAAAGGAACGTCCAAAGCGATTCAGACTTTCTCTCGTTTTGCACTGTTATAACGCAGTAATGAAACGTGGAAGACTTCAAACATTTCAAGACCAAAAATGTGAAAGAAATGTTTATCTTTGTGTGTGCTGCGCGTGCACGTGGATGCGTGTGCGCGCTCGAACGTGTGTGCTAATGAATGCACCTGCGCGTGCGTGTGCATGTGAGTGTGTGTGTGTGTGTGTGCTTGTAAGTGTGTGTGCTTGTGTGTATATACAAGTTGATTTATAATGGGTAAAAAAGGATTTGACAGATGATTAGGAAGATCATTTTAAGAATAATAGTTATAAGCCTTAGCAGTCGTTAAAGTTACTTAAAATAAATAAACAAATCATGAAACATTTAATAAAACAAGTGCTCAAAATGTTCGACATTAACTCGAAGGCAAGTATGATATCGACGAACTAGTATTTAATAAACATTTTGAGTTGTCATTGTTTTGTTGGATGTTGCGTACGGCATCATAATTTCTCTTCAGTAATTGATCATGTGTGTTTATCTCAACTTCATAAACGAATTGATTTATAATCGGTGTAAAAAACTTTGACAGATGATTAGGGACGTCATTGTAAGAATAATAATTCATGTCAATATATGTCCGCTTTTTATTAGTTCAAAAGTTAACACCTCAAAATTTAAATACAATGAAATAGGTTTCAGCTGATTTCATTTTTAATAACTTTACTAATATTTGTTACGTTACCAAGTAATGAAAATATCAGTTATTAAATTTTTCGAAACTGTCAAAGTCAAATAATTGTGTACTTGTTTACTGAGCAAAAGATTAAAAGGGGTGACTTTACTTGTGCAGAATATGCTGATATGATATTTGTATATGCGTATTGTAATGGAAACACTCTTGCCGTGGGAAGATATCATAGGCAATTTCCTAATGGTAGACAACCTACTCATCCAGTTTTTAACCGTTCTTTCAAAGATTATGAGAAACAGAATCAACTGAAGTAGGTAATACTGGTGGTGCTCATTACAACACAACGCAACAACTGGAGAAGATGTAATTGATCAAGTTCTAAACAACCCTGCAATTAGTAGTAGACGAATAGCATCACAATTACACTTGTCAAAGAATTTTGTTTGGCGAGCAATACATTGTGAATAGCTATCATTTGTAGATGGTACAGGCTTTATACCCTGAAGATTGTGTAAATCGTATAAGGTTTTGTAATCGGTTACTGACTAAAATTAATAATAATCCTGATTTTATTCAAACTGTTTTGTGGTCAGATGAAGTCCAATTTACAAGGAATAGAATTAACAACTTTCGCAATTCTCACATATGGTACATTAATATTTGGGCTGATATTTTTAATGGCAGAACACTTGAATTACATGTATTAAACGGACGGCTTCAAGGATAAAAATATGCAGAATTTCATAATAATCACATCTACGCTATATGAAAAATACTCCATTTAATTTGAGGCGGCGCATATACTTTCAACAGAATGGTGCACCACCTCATAAATAAACGAACATTTCATAATAGGAATTATTATTTATGGGTTATTTAAATCAGTTGGTTTATGAAATTACGATAAACACACTTGAATAGTTGCGGGAGAGAATTTATGTTGCAGCACACAAGAATCAACCAAACAATGATTTCATTTAAAATGTTTATTAGCCCACTTAATCGTTGATATCATGCTTGCATTCATGTTCAAGGTGAACATTTTCAACACTTGTAAAAAATGTACCATAATTTGTTGATTTTATTTGAAATAGCTTTAACGAATTCTAAAGCTTATAACTTTGGAACTAATAAAAAACGAACATGTGTTAATATGAACTTTTATTATTAAAATGATCTTCTTAATCACTTGCCAACGTTTTTTGCATCTGACATAAATGACCCTGTATATACGAGGGTATATCAAATGAAAACCTTAAAAGTGCTATAATTTTTATATTGTACATTTAAGAAAAAAGCATACATATTATTTTTCGACATTGTCTGAATGTAAGTATTGACCGCTTCGGGGGTGCATGGATATCAATGTCTAAAGAATTTTTTTGGTCGTCACTGTAGTCACTCGTGCACTGCGGATTTAACTTCTTCATTACTTCCGAAATGCTTGCCTCCCTTTAAGCAATCCGAACACAAGAAATCACTAAGGGTAAAGTTTGGCGAATAAGGTTGGTGTATGAGACATTCACATTTCATATCCTGGATAGTTTTATTTGTCAAATGGGCTGTGTGGTCGGGCGTTATCATGCTGTAACAATACACCTGAAGTCAGAAGTTCTTTTCGTTTATTCCTGATTGCAAAGCGAAATTGATTTTTAAGTAGATTTGAATAAGAAGTACTAGTTACTGTCACTCCCACTTCCATGTAATGTTCCAAAATTACTTCCTTTACATTGCAGAAGAGAGTCAGCATGCCTTTTTCCGCTGATGGTTGAGTATGGAATTTTTTTGGTTTCGGAGATGAGCTATGGCGTCATTTCTTGCTTGACTTTTTTGTTTCTGATTGGTGATAGTGGAAACGACGCAAAAGTTCTTAACATGCATCTACGCGAAGGTATTTCAATTCAGCAGGATACTATCGTGGCACCCATCGCGCAAACACTTTATTGAATTGAAGCACATTATGGACAATATTCTACACTGAACCATAACTAATCTCCAAAATTGTGGCTATTTCGTACAAAGTTATACGCCTGTTTTCCTTTAAAATCTCTTTTACTAACGCAATATTTTCGTCCGCCACTACGCGGTAAGCTTTCCCTGGTGTGGGACATCCTTCACAGAATTTACGCCGCTTTTAAACTTTCTACACCGTTCTTGCACTTTCTGCAGAGACAACTACGAATCAACATACTGCACTGTCATCCTGCCATGAATTTCAATTGGTTTGACACCTTCACTACTCAAAAAGCACATCATAGATCATTGCTCTAACGTGGTGCATGTTGATAGTGGGGCAGCCTTCTTGTTATGAAACTCTAGGAACAGTACTGCCACATACCAATTTAATCATATAACTGTTCGAAATTTTATTGTACGATTAAGATTTTCATATATATATATAATTGTCAAAATTTCAAATATATATATCGACTTTCATAAAAAATGCAACACCTAGAATTAATTCAACGATTTTATTGAAATTTTTACAAACGATGTAATTTATCACTATAAACAAACGATGAAAATTTGAAAACAAAAGAACAGAAATAATAAAGGTTTTTTCAATAATAAGCTGTTCCGCCATGATTTACTATGCATTCGTTTAGACGGCGTGGTATACTGTCAATATTGGCCTGTAGTATATCATTCCAAACTTCCTGAAACTGCATCCGAAGATGGTACAAGTCGTTTGGAGGGTGTGGTAAATCTTTCAGACTCCTACTGATCACATCCCATACATACTCAATGAGTGACATGTTAGCTTATCGAGCAGGCCCTAGGTGGACGACAATGTTAACTTCTTCCAAAAAGTATGTTGTAGCCCGTGCTGTATGTAGACGCGCATTATCTTGTTGGAAAATGGGATTTTCCAACCCCGGAAGATATGGAAGTGCAACAGGTTCCAGCATATTGGCAATGTTATTGGGTGTGTTTAAGTTGTCGTTAATGAAGACCAAAGATGATCTGTTACCATAACATATTGCACCTCATATCATCACTCCTAGTGTGAGGGCTGTGTTGCGTTCCACAAAAAATGTTAAAGTTCTGCATTCTCCACGCATCCATCTGATACTCCTACAACCGTCGTGGGCTCACAAACAAAATCGAGAATTATTACTAAACATAATTTGGTGTTATTCTTATGCATAATTCGCTGTTTCGTTGCTACATTCATGTCTGCGGGCACGGTGAGGTGGGATCATAGGAAGACACAAAAATGGACGGTATGAACGCAGTCCACAAGATTTTATTCGGCGATAAACGTATGACATTGACATTATGTGTCCTGTACCTTTTATCTAGTCTATTGCAATTGAGTTGTGGAAAATGTGTCTCTTATGGCCAAAAGTCATAATCGACGTTCTTCGCGATATGTAGTCTCTCAGGGATGGCCAGAACCAGGGCGAGGTTATTGAAATCTTCTTCGGACCATCTAGACAAACATCTCATCTGTTGCAACATCACAATTTACACAACCAGCAGTATCTCTAAGCGAAATAATGCGGTCACGTTCAAAATTATTTAATTGCCGATAATTATCACGTTGATAAATTCTTGGCATTCTTAAATGTTCAGAAAGTAATAGTGGACAAACAATTCGCAAAATTGTTATCATACCGATTATTATAACTCATAAAATTATTGTTACTATGTGCAAAAAAACAACAACAATCGATAGATGAAACTTTCATTAAAATTGATCAATAACCTCCATGTATAATGAAAAACACTTTCAAATTTCGGAATGAATGTATTGATACTGTTATTCCTTTACCTGTAGGCATCTACGTAATTTTGGTAAAACTTAAATTATTGATATAGATTACCATATATGAGGGTTGTCCAATATTAAAGGTACACGCCAAAATTACACAAACATTTATATTTAAAAAAAAATATTTAATACGTTCTACAAAAAGCTACGCGCTTTTATTTTTTTGTCGACATAATCTCCGTAAATGTTGAAACATTTATCCTAGCATGATACTAGTTTAAGCATCCCTTCATGGTACCGCTGCTCGTCAAGTTTCTTGAAGTAGTCCACAACCTTGTCTCGCAATGCCTCCTGATCCGCAAACCCTTTACCCGATAGAAATTTTTTCAAAGGACCAACTAAATGAAAATCTGAGGGTGCTAAATCTGGACTACACGAAGGATGTTGTGTCAACAACAGTTTGTGTTAATGTGTCCTATTATGGCAGAGTCAGGCAAGAGAACTGCCACCGTAAGGGACTTAGACTTGGATCTTGTGGGTTGAACTCTTAACAGAAGCAATAAACTTCAAATTCAAAAATCATTTATTTCTAAGAAAGATACATCTTATATACAGTTAAATTTGTGACGTAGTATGACGTATTTACGTGTGCTTTGTACTTGTGAAACTTATAATCTACGCTTTAGTTTTCTTGCAATCTTTTAAGTTAATGATGTGGTTTAATTATTACACATTCGTTTTTGCTTATAATCTAACATTTCTTTCGTCTTAACTAATTGCATTTATAGTTAATTTTATTGTTTTTGTGTATAGATCCCTAATTTAGCGATGCTATCTTATTTAACGTAACTAAATTATTGTTATCTTAATTTACGTAATTTTTCTGAACTTTAATAATTACGTGACAGTTAGCGTATTGTGGCATTCATTTTTTCATTTAAATGCTATAATGCATATTCTACACATTCCAGGGCTGCATTAAAGTGTGATTTATGTGGTCGTTTTGTTCACCTGGATTTTGACCTAATTTTACCTTTAAATTAATCATTATAGTGCCCTTAAATATTACATTCGATTAATATTTTTTGTTCCTTTTTCTCTTATGTCTAAACTAAATCATGTCAAGATCTAAGTTTGATTTGACGTTTAGGTCTTGCACCATCGTAGAGAAGTTTAACTTCTTTGTGTAATCGTCCCGACTTTTTCTTTCTAATCGCTGTGTGCAATTTCTGGAGCGTTTCAGTATCTGCCGCTATTAATGGTTGTGCGCGGTTCAGGGAATTCACACATCAATAAACCTTCACCACTTCAGAACACAGTTGGCATGGTTTTACGGAAGATTATTGAGTTTTGAATTCTTTTTAAACATATAGCCTGTTGTTTCGTCTCTGGGGTGAACTCATAAACAGGTTCAACAACTATTTCAAAACAGCCCTGTATTCAAAGTTAAAGTTATAGAGGATTAAAAAGTTGCCTACATCTATATCCAAGTCGCGTAAGCATTAACTTCTAAATATAAGGTAATAAATAAAGCATCTAGTGTAACATAGCGTTCAACTTTGTTTTGAAGGATATGTTTCTTTGAACTACAAAAGTTAGCGGGTGGAATTTCCTGACGCCCATTGTAACTGTCAATAAAAAGTTCATCCTATACCGTAATCGCTTGATGCGAAAAGAGCATTCAGAAAAGAACAAATATATGTATTCACCAAAGGAAAATAATCATCACTGTATGATGACTACTGCTCAGATGCGATCAGATTATCACAACAGAATGCTACTGTAACGGCTTGCAATGGATGTATGAAAAGTTATAAATAAAATATCCAACATTGTTTCAATTGGCAACTCTATCTATCACACAAGATAGTACAGAAATAGTTTCAGTTTATTATTCAGACCTAGAACCAACGGATCACCACACCTTTATTATTTTCTGACCGACAGAATCTTCAATAAATTGATACAATTGCTTATTAAACTTTTAACGACTTGATGATCTCTAGACAATTTGAATCCTCTTAAATTAAATGTCCTATGCACTGAAAAGTTATGATATTACCGATACCAATAACACTACCATGAATTGAATATATTTTGTAGATAAGTAATAGGTCATAACGCTATCGCTTTTAAAATGATAGCTTGTTGCTTAATATTCTATTAACTATACAGCGGCGGCGCTTAGTGGTATGTCTTGGGGGTGCACAATCCGAAACAAACGTCTTTACACTACAGTGAATACAAAAACACTGAGAGCACAACTTCAATGTGATCCCACTTAG
>JAHWXV010122783.1:0-25030 GCA_024586415.1 Phrixothrix hirtus
TTTCGAAACGTTTAATTTTTATTAAAGTTACACAGTTTAACCAAAAAATTGTTTTAATTATGAATAATAACTGTGAAAGTTTCCATAAATATTTAATAATAATCTTTAATTAGAAATAATATAATAATGAAATATAGCAATAAAATATAAGAAAATTGAACAATCAATTTAAAAAATAACCCTTGACAGAATATAAATTTTTAACCAAATAATTAATGTCTAAAAATAATCAAATAACAACCCCAAATAATGAATAATTTAGATAAAACCCACCCAATTTCGAAATCAAAGAATTCTCATGACAAACTAAACCTTAAGTTATTCCCTAGGAAATAATTATTTGATTATTTAATTAGATACAAGTTATGAATTAGGCTCAAATGTCAACACTGCAGCAACATTCAACGTCATGTCCTCCAGACATGCGCAACTATATATCCATGTCTTACGACAAGCTCAAATTTGAATGGAATATCTCCAAATCAAGGTACGCCATTTTGGGCACAATACCTTATTAAAAACAAAAAATTTTGCATGCACTTTCTGACTCAAATTAATAATTCAAATTTCATACCTTACTGCTTTTGAAACTAAATAATCAGAAATTACGGCATTAGGAGCACAACTACACTTTAAAAACCACTAACCCCCCTGTTTGCCATGCCGTCATTTGGATAGTACACAATCCTAAAATGAATTTTCAAGGTCATCAAAGCTAAATGAAAGTAATCACTAATAATTTCAAAGAAACGTAATTTCAACTTTCATAACAGCGGTTATCAAAGTTAAAATTCACGAAAGCAAATTATACATCGGACCAGAAGTGCCGTTCTGACCTTCAATACAAATTCGCAAACACACACACACACACACATTGAATCAGGATGAATCAAAGCTATCTCTAATTGAATATTACCTGAATTAAATTTATTAAAGGTAAATAATATTTTGTTTGAATTGAAATATAGATTTAAGATATCAAATATAATTTTAATGAATAGTTATCAAGAGTAATTTCCATCCAATAAGTTGATGATTAATTACGTAAATCAAAAAAAAAACAGTTACATTTATTACACTAAAAGTATTACACTGATTTTTTTAAAATTAGTTTGAAGCGTTACTTGACATAAACTAATTTAATAATTAATAATTAATAACAAAGCTGTAAAATTAATAAAACAAGTATAATCTGTAAGCGCAAAAGCAAACTTGCACTAGAAAAGCAACCATATGTTACAAGCATTGTGTGAATATTTTCATATATGTATATACGATCTATGATCAGAGAGAAATAAGAATTGTAATTTTCTTCAAATAGTATTAATTTATTGATCTAGTTTTATACTGTCCCCTTCAAAGTAGTCCCTTTGGGATACTAACACACTTCTGCCAAAGTCTTTCCAGCTTGTAAAGCACTGCTAAACCACCTTCTTGGGTATTGCTTTCAGCTCAGCCAGTGATTTTTCCTTTAAGAGTCCCCTTGGGTTTACGGAATAGGAGAAAGTCACAAGGGGCCGTGTGTTGAGAATAAAGAAGTCGCGGTATCACAGTGGTCTTGTGTTTCACTAACAAATGCGTGATAAGTAATGTGGTGTGTGCTGGTGCATTGTCTTAGGATAAAATCTATGAGCTTTCTTTCCATAGCTTGGGCCATTTTCTTCCGATAAATTCACGTAAATTACAAATGACCTGTAGGTAATATTTTTTATTAACTGTGGGGCCTTTTGGTAGAAATTCAAAGTGCACAACTCCATTGTAATCAAAGAAAACGGTAAGAAGAATCTTCACGTTTGACTTCACTTGTCACGCTTTTTTCCGTATGGGCACCTTACAACATTTCCATTGCGATGATTGAGCCTTCATTTCGACGTTATATAGTTATAATGCGTTGGGATAATTCTGAGTTATTAGCGACGTCAGCAACCATTACTACGCGAAGCTGCTTTTGTTGAAAATTCAGAAATTTCGGAATGAATTTGGCTGCCGCTCATTTTATAGCCAAAACGTTACTGAAAATTTATCCTCATGAGCCGTATGATATTCTCAACTACTTAGTAACTTTTTAGTCGTAACTCTTCGATTAGCAAGCGTTGCACAGGGCGCTAGAATTCCCAGACTTACCATCATCTTTAACGTCTCTTCAACCTTCTTTAAAATGTTTACACCAATCGTAAATACGTGCTTGTGGCATAGTGTCGCCATTAAAGGTTCTTTGTAACGTTCTAAATACTTCACTGCATTTAATTTTGTTTCTAATATAAAATTTTAAATAAATCCTTTGCTTCGGCATATCGCCATATATATAAAGATCGCAGAATTCTCTCAAAAGTGTTTTACTTCATCTTTCACCACACCTCACTGGCAGTACTATCAATTCTAAAAACAGACATTTAACTAAATCGATACACTACAACACGCGCAAGTCAAAAATGTTCATTTCTTTTTATTCACACCACGTACACTGTAACGCAATTTTTATTTGGCATTTTATACTAGTACAGAATATAATTTTTAAATGACGAACAATTTAAACGATAACTGAATTAGATAATCAAATTAAATTTACTAAATTATTATTAAAACTCTTGATTGATAGCTCAAGTTATTCTTAGGTCAATTTATCAATAATGTCTGTATTCCATTCCACTCATACGGAAATTTATATGGGAATTGCTATCACTAAGGTTGCAAAAGGTTGCAATAAATATTAAGATAAGAAACAAAAATTTTACATTGACAATAATAAATTAGATAGCACTAGAATTTAATAAATACCTTAATAATAAGAAGCAACTTTGAAATACCTAATAAAAATTTTTATCCATAACGTACCTTAGTGTAATTAGGTATGCGATCTATTAAAAACCAAATTTATTTATTTGATGAAGTAGAAAGTTAATGACGGACGAAAATTGCGTTTTTGGTTCTGCAATACCTCTTGTGTGCAACTTTAGATAAAATTTATATTTTTGCACTACAGGATTCAAAACTTGATTAGCCATTGACCATGAGGAGATCTGATGTGTAATCAAAAGTTTAAACTAATCTGATGTAGCGTTTCGTCGCCATAAATTTAAAAATTCGTAACTCCATTTTTAGCGTTTTTGAGATACGCGCATATGAAATTTTAAATTATGTTGCCGCATCAAATGCAAAGACTCGGATCACAATATAACTTCACAAGCAAACGCAGCGATCCAGTGTTATATACTCGCATTTAAAAAGCCATTTTGACGAAAGGTTAAAAACTCGTACCTCATATGACCACATTGGTGTGAACAATAGAGCAATTAAAGCAATTGAAAGTGTTGTGTTTGTAATAAATGTGCAACGCCAATGTAAATACATTAGTTATTTACAAACTACAATTATGCACATGGTACATAATATTTTCAAACCTGTTCTATAAGCAACTGTGTATCATATTTTGAGGTCATCATCAAGTTATAATGATTATAATAAAGTATTACTTATAAAATAGGTTAGCAAGTATTATGTTTTAAATAAATTAAAATTATGATGCTATAGCTGTTTTGAAACTAAATTACATTAAAGAACAATTATAGCCAGCTCCTGGTAGGGACTTCTAATGCAAAAATTAGGCACGAGTTTTCAAAATTTACACTTCTGTAGACATTTGCAGCAGAAAATAAAACGAGTTACGAGGTTTTGATAGTACAAGTTCTTTATTAAACTTAATTAACCCTTTTTCACAAGTCTCGTGGTGCCTTGATCTTATAAATGGCGTTAAAGGTACATGGACATTCTGCCCAACCATTCATTCTCTCCCATGCACATAATACCAGTCAGCAAGAGAGTGATTTAAAAGGTACTACCAATAATTCATTTACTAGTAGGGAAGATTGTGTAACATTTGTGTCAAGGGGCGCTGCTCTTCAGTTTATAGATAAAGAAGGTAGCCCTTAGCCCTTCCTCAGATTTAGATCATCATCCATATGAAAATTCAGAGTCAAGCTATTATCCAAGTAGCGATTCGGAGGATTCTGTTTTGGCGAATGCTTAAAAAAAGCGAAAACAAGGTTCTAAAAGAATTATAAATTCCGATGGTATTCGCCCAGATTATGATGAGGAAAATAATCCGTTAGTAGAAACTACAGAAAATAATCATTGGAGTACGGAAAATAATAACGAAGGTAAGCAAAATACAGCAAAAAAAAGGGATGGCAAAGCCAAGTACATGGAGAGGGAATAAAGCCAAACCTTTCAGACAGGCAGGGAAAGAATATGAAATAAAAAGAAGAAACAAAAATGGATCCAAGGATGAAATGATACAGAAAAACGCTAGAAAAATGGGAAAAAGGTGTGACTCAAGAAAATGCATGAATTCAAAAAATAAACTACAATGTAGGGAAATAACTGATGAACAGAGACAGGAGTTGTTCAACACTTTCTGGTCAAATGTGGGTTGGAAAGAACGAAAACTTTGGTTGCTACATTGGTTAACAAAGCGCCAGCTATACAACAAACAACCAATACGAAATCACGTCGAGAAGTTTCTCTATTTTATCATCTTAAAATAAATGATGTCATACTACCGGTTTGTAAACAAATGTATCTCTCCGCCCTCTCCTTAGGAGAATAGTCGGTTTTAAATTGGGCAAAGAAAAGTAACAGCTGTGACATTTCACCACATGCTTCTTTATTTCCTAACCAAAAAAAGATTGTTAATGAGAAGAAAAGATTGGTAATTAAATTATTTTTGAATAGATTACCAAAGTTACCCTCGCATTATTGTCGTGCTTCAACTAGTAAACCTATCTAAAAAATGTGTTTAAGTCATACTCTGAAGTTTACGAGTTGTATAAGAGGGAAATCAGCAATGACTTATTAGTAGCAAACCCGTTTTTGTATTTGAAATTAATTCATTAAACATTGGCATTTTTCAACCACGTAAAGATCAATGTGATCTATGCTTTTATTTTAAACAAGGAAATATTCAAAATGATGAATTTCAACTACATTTAATGCAGAACGAGTGGGCCAGACAAGAAAAATCTTTGGACAAAGAAAGGGCAGTGGCCTGAGAAGTGTCTGCATATGCTGTGGATGTTCAAGCCGTTCAACTTGTCCCTTTCTTACGAGCCGGCATGATCTACTTGAAACAAAAATTAGCAACCCACAACTTTACAATGTACAATTTAGTGAATCAGCAAGTTATTTGTTATGTATGGCATAAGGGTGAAGGTGGCTTAGAAGCAAACTGCTTTGCATCTTGTCTGTTTCACTTCCTTGACAAAGAAATAAGCGAAGAAAACAAAAACAAAACTATAACCTTTTACAGTGATGGCTGCTGTGCGCAAAATCGAAATAACGCATTATCCAATGCTATGCTCAATTACTCCATCTCAAGAAATGTTACCGTAGAGCACAAATATTTAGTGAAGGGACATTCTCAAATGGAATGTGACAGTGTCCATTCCACTATACAGCTTGCAAAAAAGAATAAGAACATCCAAGCACCTTCAAATTACATACATTTATTGAACAGGCAAGGAAAAGTGCAAAGTGGACTTGTAAAGTGAAATATGTAGATCACAGTTTTTTCAAAAACTACAATCAGCTTATATACTATTCATTGGTAAAGCCAGGTATACAAAAGGGTAATCCATGTGTAATCGATATAAGAGCCCTTCAACATTCTCAACAGGGAATTAAATATAAATTACATTACATTAATTACATTACAGTTCAAAAACTGTATATTGAACCGCTTGTGATCAAAGGCGATAAATATGATCACTTGCAAACATTAAAATGGTTAATTCATAAAGACTACCATGGATTTTATGATACCCTCAGGAAAGCTTGAACATGTTTCTTAATGATTATATTTTTATAAGCAAAGTTTATTTTTGTGAAATATGAACTAATTTTTTTAACTTCAATAAAAACTCGAGATAAATAAATCATCTTATTTAATTGTCAATCCTCGTATTTCATAATAGAATTTTAGTATTTTCGAACTAAAACCTCGTATCTCGCTCTAATTTCTTTTGTAATGTTTTTCGCTATGATTGGAACATATTTTAATTAATTTTTTATTTGTATATTAGCTTTTCAATGTATCATAAAATGTACAACCATCTGTTCACAATTTTTAGGAAATTGCGATGTTTTTTGCATTTTCCTGAAAACAACGTCTTCGTAGTTACGAAATTTTGACTTTATGACGACGGTTTCTCTTATAAAATTGACAAATATACATGTAGGAGGTCTGACTGAACCAAGCACGTTTGAAGGTCTAATTTGGGCAATGCGAAGGTTTACAATGTTTTACTAAGAATTATCAAAAAATCAGATACGTAGCTCTGGAGTAAAGTCTCATTTCCTTCCTTGTGCGTTACCGTTCTTGGTTTCTCCTCAAAACGTAAACTTCATGCCCGAGAGGGAATATCATACTTTCTTCCCTTGTTATATAAAAATACGTAAGTTCAAGGTTTATTCTCCATTGAGAAATGAACCTACGTTTGACTTAATTTCTATTCAATTTTCAGAAACCAAAGAAATTCTACATGGAGTTTCTGGAATGTTTAAATCAGGAGAACTTTCAGCCATTATGGGCCCTTCTGGAGCTGGGAAAACAACGCTACTCAATATCCTTGCAGGATACATGTATGTAAATTTAGTATTAATTATTAACTCAATTTTTATCCAATGAAATCAATACACCCTTTTCAAGTTTTTATGCAGATATACAATCATGATAATACAACTAATTAGTTGTATAATTTACGTTTTTAATATTTTACTTCCCGCCTTTTTTAACGTAAAAATATAATTAAACTCAAATAGAGTGTTTCGCATTCTTAAACAGAAAGTGCTTCATTAATGTCATTTTATTGAGCGTAGAAAATGTTTCTTTTGTGTTCCCTTCTGTCAAAGTTTCTTCTGCCCTTTTATGTCAAACAATAAAAAATCTGTTATTAGATTATAATACAATTATTTGTTTTGTGGCTAAGGCTTCGATATGCGGATATTCCCTCGGCCCTCTTTAGCTTCAACTTTTATGGCCATTTTAGCATGCCTACTAGAAGTTTGCCGAAGCTGGAGGAGTTTGGGTGCGGACATTTAACATATCAAACCTTACGTCAATACGGTTTTGGTCATCAAAAAAAAATGCATATCTGTAATCTTTTCCCTTATTAGACAATGTTTGAGAAGTCCGGGTTTCAACCCGCGTACTCTGGGCGTAGAGGCAAATACACTGGCCGCTTATTATATAGGTTCGACTATTGATTGCATTATAATTAATTTAATTTCAATGCTATTAGATTGGAATTCAATTACTTTAAAAAGTTTCCATTTGTGGTAACATTTAGAGTTTTTTAGTCACAAAAAGAAGGCGAAACGCCATTATGCTGCTCGGAGAAAAACTCAATTGTAGTCGGTAGTTGCCTACTGTGTGTTAAAAATTCCCATTTTCTGCCCTTGAGATCATAATCGATATATAGTACCTTAGAGTGTACTTACACGGATTGAAATGAATCTTTCAAAAGGAAGAGTAACCTGATTTACTCAAGTACCTCAAACTCTATGCCTAAGTGGTAAGCAGACCTATCAATTCATAATTAGCCAATGGACGGATAATATTGATTTGCAAATTAAATAACACAATTCAGCCGACAATCTTATTAACCTAGGAAGTGCTACTATACGTTTCACTTTAATAAGACCAATTTAAAATAAGAATAGAATCATAATTAAAATATGAAATGTAAATAGAGAGTTAAATTAAAGGCATCTAAATTATTATGAAATTAACGTTTAAATATACAGTATGCTGATAAGTATAGAACAAATTCAATATCTCGAAAAATACTAATATTTGGAAAAGGCAAAGGGGCGTAGTGATTTAAATTTTTAGCCATCTTTTAACAATATTCACAAATCAATGACGTCAGCATTATTCGATAGATATTCGTTGATATTTTTTTAAGTAGCAACCCCTAAAAATATCTTTACGAATTATTATACGCCATTTCATTCTGTGTATAAAGAGCTTAGAATTTTTCAAGGTCGGTTAATATTTTCAGAGATATTAATTTTTCTGATTAGAAAATTTAAAACATTCTAAATGTTACTTCAACAATTTTAATTACTGTTTCGAATGAATCAATAGAAACGATAATATATCAAAACAAATATTTCACAAAGGGGTGTGAATTTTACAGATATTCAAAATTTTGACCATTTACTGCTTGCCTGTGTTATAGACGGTAGATACATTCTTGTTGAACATACAGAGGTGTCAAGCTTAGAGACTTTCTTGGATATTGAATTGGTCCCCTTCTGCCAATCCAGCGATTTGAGAATGCTTTTTTCGGATACTACAGAACACTGAGAGCACAATGTGGCAATACTTCATCTTATTGATACCATAACTTATTATTTGGCACATTAGGATTTAATTCTTGGGAAAGAAGAACAGTTAAAGTTGGTATCAGCTCGTTTTGAAGAAACTCCAAGAAAGAGCGCATAATTCTGTTGCCGATAATTCCAGCTCTACCGTCAATTTCTTTCGATATTTGGTATACAACTATTGCATCCAATAAGGGTTCTTAGTTGCTCAATACCTGCAGTTCTGGGAATTTACATTACTCCATCTGAAAATAATATTGACAACAAACATAGGATCTTCAAGACAAAGTTGCTCTAGATGTTCACATAACTCGATTCTTCTATCAAAGTAACCTTCGGCTAACTCATGAACAAGTCTTACTTTGTAAGGATGTCACTTTTCGGACTGCAACAACTTTAAGATGGTTGTACTGTGAATATTGTTTTCTAATCCCAGTTGTTTAATGTATATACGTGGATTGTATTTTACAGCTAAAATCTACATCCAAATTTTTAGGCGGGCTACTTTTAGAAAGATCTCGTGCACGTCCGTTTTGAAAAATTTCTTTTTTGTATTTCTGACCGCCGAATGAGTTATTGATTCTCTTTCTGGATATTCTAAATAACTCACATAGCTGTAGTACAGTTCGCATATTTTTATCGCAGTATTTCGATTCTTTCCTTTTCTGTTAAGTGCATGTTTCTCATTTGCTAAGGACTTCTTTACAACATGTATTATATCGAGATACAAATAAATAACAAACTTAATTGAATAACATAAGCTAAAAACCATTATAAGTCAAGTACACATGAGTTTTAAATAAGACATACCCATAACTGAATATTTAATATTACTGCGATAACCAATGAGATAGGTGATATCGACAATTGGGATTTATACAGCTTGTGTAAAATTCCCATTATTTTATGAAATATTCCTTTACATGGATTATCGTTCTTATTAGTTTACTTAAAATAGTGCATCAAAGTTGTTGAAGTAACATTTTGCATATTTTAAATTGTCTAAGTAAAAATTTAATATTTTCAAAAATCATCAGCGAATTCAAAAATTCAAAGGTCATAAGTATGAAATAGCGAATGATAATCCGAAAAAATGTTTCATTTAAAATAGCGATAACGTCATCTGTCAGGTAATGATGATGTTGATTAGTGAATGATGTTAAAAGATTCCAAAAATTTACCTCAATTTACCCATTTTTAATTTTTTCCCAAATATTAATACTTTTCGGGATATTGAACTTGTTCCATACTTAACCAGCACACTGTATAATGGAACTTGAATTTGAACGTAGAAGCTAAAAAATCGTATATAAAATTTTCACAACTACATTTTTTCACTCATAGAGTGAATTAGACAAATTATAGCTAATTTTGTGGAAATAATTAACCTTTGACACTACTATTAGGGGAGATAGTATTATCGATATCACATCTCACTAATATTGAAAGCATTAGGAAAGTCATTTATAAAGTGTGGTTTATTAATTTATAGTTGCACAGCTGTCCGTGTCTGGACCAACCACAGTAAATTGAAATTTACTTTAAGTATAGCAAAAATTGGTTTACATCGGTCAGTCAAAGATACAAAAGCAATGACCTCCGAGGTTATGGTTACCTGCAATTTTAGAACACCTTTTGTTCTTTTCCAACAAAATCAAAAACGCGTTTATTTTCAATAACGTGTATAAAATTTCAAAACTTATTCATAATACAAATTTTTATAACAAATTTAGGTTAACTCGAATTTGTTGTGTAAATGAAAAGTGCTTTTTTCTGAACACTAGATTTTTAAATATAATAGGTACGACATGTGTTTAAATTTTAAATACTTAAATACTATAATTTCCACTATCGTCAAGTGGTTGAAAGCTTCTCAGCGGTAACAACTTGTAATATTTTCAGACTGTATTAGATAGTTAGTATTTATTTGATACATATACTGTACTGTATTTTGGAAAGAACTTTTCTTCAGATCATTCACTCTAGTGGAATAACTTTGAAGAAACTTTTACACATACTTACGCACTAAGTTGTAGGTAATTTTAACCGTAAGTCAACACTAGTATCACAACGTGTCAGATTTTGTTGGCATCCCGCGCCAATATTTAAATTTACCGCCGTACGTTTACGGTAAATGCGTGGTTGTTAGGACTACGAAAATAAATAGAGTGGGTCGAAACAAACACGAGAGACGAGTTTTTCTCTCAGTGGTGATTAAAAATTAATAAAATAAAGTGACAGTCGTAAGCGATTTTCACTCTTGTGCATTACGAATGTGAATAATTTGTAATAACTCGTCGTGAGACCACTACGATGTGCCATTAAGGCACGCGTAGGTCATACGTGATATAAATCGGTTGTGAAGGAGTGATTTTTGAAGTTTCCGGGGTGAGCGCAAGGTTTGCGCAGGAGTAAGTATGGAGGAATCCCGGTCTTGAAAAGTTAAATAGTGGGCTTTGGGGGAACTACCTGCCTTTTTCCAACCCGTTTGCAGCTTCATAGGTCGTGTAAGTCTATGCGAGCGCAGGAACGTGTAAGAGTCACGGCCGACCTTTATGGTGCTTTTAGGAAAGCGAGTAGTCCTGTGACGCGTCGACCAAAACAAAGGCATTTATTATTACATTATTTACTTCAATATTGATCGCCTATAAGGGCGCATGTGGTATGTTAACGTGTATCGGCAGGAATCCAGTGTAATTCATAGTCCCGGCTGCCGAATATTGTAGAGCCCAACCTAAACTATTCCCGTTTTGAGTGAAGCCTGTCAAAAATAATTCCTATCCGAACTATGAATGCATACCCGTATTAACTGTGAATAGAATATTTAGACAACATAGGGCCTCGAAACTACCGTCATAGCTGTTCGACAGGTTTAGAATTTTGACGTTTTCGTTTTCCATGTTTTTTATACGTCTATATTTTGCGGAGGCCGAAGCTATTTGTAAATTACCACTCTAGCGCGAAGCTAGTTTAATTTGTTACCCTAACGTGAGTGTCACGCGATTACTATTTCAGAGTAATAATTTTGACGTTTGGGGGCAATTTTATCTTTCAATTAGGTTTATCATTTTAATTTTGACGTTTGGAAAAAAAATTTATTTTCTTCTCGTGGTTTATTATTTAGTAGGTTGGTCATTTTAACGTTGACGTCTGTTGAAAGTTCTATTTTCAGTTAAGTTGTCATTTTAAGGGACAGAATTTTGTTTCTTGAACGCAGATTATTTATTACACACAGGGTAGTACACAGTTAGTCGAATATTTTTTAGCGCCATTTTTAAATATTGGGTGATATTGCCTTTATTTGAGTTTCCACTGATCGTTACAAAGTTGAATTATGTTATTGGTGCAAACGACATTAGTTATCTTTATGTAACTTTTATATATTGGTTAGTACAATTAACCGGAACTTTCAAAATAGTTGTGGTATATTATTTGCTTCAGAGTTAGTCCCTGAACTTTATTTCGAATTTAACACTTGGTTATTAAGTATTGTAAATAAGGGAGACTGTGATCATGGATTACATGTTGCAGTTTACCTTAATGACATTGCCATAAATCAAATATGAATTGCGTAGACGCGATCTATCAATTGAAGGTGACTTGTTCACTCTGAGGAAGCGTCTGTAAGAGGTTCTTTTGAATAAATTGGTTGTTCCTCCGTCAACGGAGTAACCGTTTACCTTTGTTGATGATTCAGAAGCCATTACTGATGATTTGGCAATTGTAGAGAAGAAAGTAAAGGTTATCAAAGAGGACATACCTCAGTCTAAGGCATCTGAAATCGAAACTTTATTAGCCGTTTTGAGTCTTTGAATTTCACACTCGAATGCGACTTCTGACTCGGTGAGATTGTTAAAAGCTGAATTTATGATAAGGTTAATTACTGTTATTAACAAATACGAGGAACTTTCGTATAGTCTTGTTCTTTAAGTGGACTGGTCAAAATTAGAGGACCCGCAGAACGTGATTAAAAGGGTTGAACCTAAGGTGGAAGCGGACAGTAGTTTTCTCAAACCTTCTTTTTCAGCGGCTAACCCCTCCAATATTAACAGTACGTCTGAGGCGAAGGTGATGCCATATGATGTTCAGAAAGCTACCACCGTGGCGAAACGGAATTCACATTTTTCAGGAAATAAGAATGTCTCTATAAATAGCTTCTTAGAACGAGTAGAAGAATTAAAAGCTGCTCGAAATGCTAGTGACGGCCAATTGTTTATACAAGCTATAGATTTATTTAGAAACAAGGTGCTCGTGTGGTTTATTGCGATTCGTTCTGAAGTTGACAATTGGCCTAGTTTAGTTAAGGCTCTCAAAGAAGAGTTTCTTCCTTCCAATTATGACGACAAGCTCTTGGATGAGCTCAAATCTAGAACCCCCTAAGGACAAAATGAGAGTATTGGCATTTATTTTGCTGTCATGAGGAACTTATTTAATCTCTTAACGGAACCACTGACCGAAAAGACCCAATTACGCACCTTGATTCGTAACATCTTACGTTTTTGTCAAACACAATTAGGTTTGTGCAAGGTCATGTCCATTTGAGAAGTGATCGCGCTATATCGAAAAATTGAAGAGACTAACGATTTGTTTACCCTTTTATACCTCCATCTCGTCGACGTTCCGAACTTGAACCTGATTTGGCATATGAAGAGGTACCGACGTCTCTAAATGTGCTGTTCACTGGCGAAGATAATTTTATACCAAGAAAAGCTGATGCCCGGGCTAGGAGAACTTCCCCTGGACAAGGAAAAAAGTGATCAAGATGTGAGTAGTTTGGGCATGTGGTCTGAGATTGTAAGATGACGCGTTATAAGTTATTTTGTTTCCGCTGTGGGAAAAAGGACTTTACCGTTCGTACGTGTCCTAGTTACTTCACGGACATTTGTTAATTCGGATCGCCTTTTTCAAAATATGATAGATTCTAGAAACCTTCTATACTATCGGCATAAAGCCATCTTAGCTTATGTTTTATGATAAGGGTGGGTGATAAACGACCCTATGTTGATATTGACATTCTGGGAAGACAGCACCCAGGTTTGCTGGATTCTGGTGCTACCCACACAATTTTAGGTAGTGCTAGATGGAATGCGCTATCTTCGCTGAAGTTGGTGCCGAATAAAAGAAACAAGGTCCAATGCCATGTGGCAAATAGAGATTCTGTAGCCAGTGTCGGTACTGTTTCGTCACGGCTTGGTTTGCGTGGAAAAACAGCCACCCTCGATGTGGTAGTCGTATCCGAAGTACCCCATTCGTTAATTTTAGGTGTTGACTTCTGAAAAGCAATTGCTATTGTACCAGATATATTCAAAGGAGAATTTCATTTCTCAGGTGCTCCTGTTTTAGATGCTGTTGTGTCTCCAGCCAGATCCATCCAATAACATAGCAAGTTGAGTCCTGAGCAGAAAAAGCAGTCGGAATCTTTAATCGGTAAACACCTTCGGTCCGCTACTGACATTTTAGGTTGTACTAGTTCCGGGAAGCATAGAATTAATACTTCATCTCCCCCAATTAAACAACGATACTACCCAGTTCCGTCGATGATTCAAAAACAAATCAACTTATAAATGGACAAAATCCTTGACTTAGGCGTGGTAGAGAAATCTACAAGTGCGTGGTCGAAGCCGAGCTTTTTGGTTAAGAAAAATGATCATTCTTATGGATTCTGTGTGAACTTTAGGAAGTTTGGCAAGGTTACCGAGAAAGGTGCTTATCCCCTCCCTTATATTTCGTCGATTCTAGAACATCTCAGGGATGCTTGATAGACCACTTCGTTGGCCCCTTCTTGATTAGAAGGAAGGTTCCGTACCAGACGTACGAGTTAGATAATTCTTCAGGTACGTCAAAAGGCGTATGCCACGCGAAGGATTTAAAGACAGACCCTACATCGGACTGACCGATGAGACTGTCTTCGACGTGACCGACTTGGACTGTGCGAAAGTTGTATAACTGTCCGCCCCCTTCGCTATCTCTTCCTTTCCCTTCTTACTCTTTCCTATTGTTCTGTTCCTTCCTTATCGCTTCTTTAGCATCATATTAGTACAGGTTCGCGTGTATTGGTACTACTAGCTTGCCATAAATGGTCTTCGGCGTCTGGTAAGTTCCATGAACGAAGGTTGTCCTTAGGAGACAACTGGAGGTCATCTTCAACTTCGAGCCTATAGTGTTTCTCTTTCCTTTTGGCGGCCTTTACCTACCACAAGTCGCGGTGCCTGTTCTCCTCCAGGTACGTCCGGAGCTTGCGGGCTACTGCACTGATTGAGCGATCATTGTGGAGCGCCGGGCACGTGACCGTGAGCTCAGTTGTTTCATATAGGGGCAAAACAATTGAATACTCTGGTCAAGTGAACACCCACACCTCCGCCCTGCGATGTTGGTAGTCGGGGTAGAAGCCTGTGCTCCCTTATAGTATTAAACTCATTGCATGCCGTGCTCGCTCTCTCTAGTGTGGAGAAGAGCATGGATTTGGGAAACTCCTCCCCTCAGTCTTGTGCTCGTTAGAATTCCCGGTCGCGACGGAGCAGCTTACGAGCCGAAGCTTCGCTTCCCATCTCGCAACGTCCGTGACCGTGCAAGGTGCATAAATGAATACCCCCTTCCCTCTCCTCAGAACAGGCGACAGCGTCGATGTTCTGCTTAGGTGTGGAGCGCCTTAAGTTCCCGCGGCTTCTACCACCTCACGGTAAGATGTGATTGTTTTTCTATGTTAATGACTGCACGATCCCCGTTTTACGAATTTGTTTGTTTTTTGAGGTTGGTTGATTTTTTGTAGAAATTTTCGGTGAAAATTTCTTTTGCCTGAGGTGATGTCAGGTTTTGTTGGCAGCCCGCGCCAATATTTAAATTTACCACCGTACGTTTACGGTAAATGCGTGTTTGTTAGGACTAAAGAAATAAATAGAGTCGGTCGGAACAAACACGAGAGACGAGTTTTAGTCTAGTTGCCGATTAAAAGTTAATGAAATAAAGTGACAGTTATAAGCGATTTTCACTCTTGTGCATTACAAATGTGAATAATTTGTAATAACTCGTCGTGAAACCACCATTAAAGCACGCGTAGGACGTACGTGATATAAATTGGTTGTGAATAAGTGTTTTTTGAAGTTTCAGGGCTGAATGCACGATTTCCGCAGGAGTAAGTATGGAGGAATCACGGTCCCGAAAAGTTAAATAGTGGGCTATGGGAGAAATACCTGCCTTTTTCCACCCCGTTCGCAGCTTCATAGGTCGTCTAAGTCTACTGCGAGCTCAGGAACGTGAAAGAGTCACGGGCGACCTTTATGGTGCTTTTGGGAAAGCGCGTAGCCCAGTGACGCGTCAACCAAAATAAATGCACTTATTATTACATTATTTGCTTCAATATTGGTTGCCTGTAAGGGCGCATGTAGTATGTCAACGTGTATCGGAGGGAATCCGGTGTAATTCATAGTCTTGGCTACCTAATATTGTAGAGCCCAAATTAAACCATTCCCGTTTTGAGTGGGCTGTCAAAGCATAATTCCTGTCCGAACTATAAATGCATACCTGTATTTACTGTAAATAGAATGCTTAGACAATAAGTTCATTTTGTAGTAGATTGATTAGTCTTCCCCACAACACTTGAATTAGGCCGCATTCAAGAGCTGGAGAAGTTTTCTGTAATACTGTGTATCCTGTTGTATTTTGTGTATACTGAATAAGTCATTTCTTTAAATATAGATAAATAGTTATTCCCCAATTGGACTTTCATTTTAAACTTAGAATAAGTTAACTGTGATTATTTTATATTTTATGGGATATGTATTAGTCAAGGTGCTCCTCCCGTCTAACCACTGTCTTAATTTATAGTGATATTTGGGGCCTAGGTAAGAGGCAAATTCGGGATTTGTAGTTCGCGGAACTGTTTTTCCCTGTTCCGAAGGACAGTTCGATTCATTATACAGACAAAAAGGAGCAGTGCCCCCCCCCCAACATTCAAACCATTTGTACGTAATTCCAGCGTTTTCCTTAAAGCATGGACATGCTGGTGAAATCTGTCACGGATCCCCTCCTCCGAAAAGCTAGTGGGACACCAGCATCGTCGTTGGGCGTAACGCCAGCCGCGAATATGAAAAACGAAGTCAACACTGCGTACTCTTCGATTTGATATTTTATACTGTTTAGTCGTTGCTATGGTAACCTCGTATCAATTGAAGACGCGCATATTAAACTACCTGTTTCTGATTTAGTTCCTACTTTTTAAAATATTCATTTAAATTCTTATGTCGGCGTTTAATCCTTTAATAGCTTTTATGTGAATGCTTTTTGTTCGAGCGTCATTTGTAATTACTAATAGAAGCCTTTACCGTTAATTTTAAAGTTTTATGGAGCACAAGAATTGCGTTCCTTTGTCAGAAACAGGTAAAAATCCATCGTGCTAATTTCGTGTTATGATCACTCCCATATAGTAATATACAAAGAGAGAGAGAGAGAGAGAAAGAGAGAGAGAAAGGGCAATACAAAACTTGAGAAATGGGAACGATGGATTTTTTAATACAGGTCTGTAATCATTAGATATAATTTTTGTTCTGTCGGGTTAATGATGATTTTAAAGCAACTGCAACAAACAAAATTTTTTGTTACACTAAATGCCCAAACTACTATCCTTCATATTGCAGGCAAAGACCTATTCACCTATTCGAATTTTCCGATATACAGTGGAAAACGGTTAACACGAAGTTGAAGCGAATATATCATATTTTCGTGTTAAGCAAATTTCGCGTTTAGCATTTTGATCAAATTAATACTTTTTTAGACTTATGTACGCTTGCATTTTATCAAGTAGAATATAAATGCATAGTACATACATACATACTTATAATTTACTTGCTAAGATAAAAAAGCTTATTGATGCCTAATATACACTAATGAACTTTATACTACGTAATTAGTTTCTTAAAAATTCCTGAAATCCCATTATCCTTATTGCTATTTAATCCTATTAATACATATTGACTTGACATGGGTATGAGACGATTTTCCTAATGATATTGGACACAGAATTCTTTCTTGATGAGTAATAAATCTTTGAAAACTTCAAATTATGTTTCGTGTTAACCGATTTTTCTTTTGTGTTAAAAGAATTAAATATAACTAACAGTGTATATTAAACTACCGTACTTAAAAAGAAATTTGGCTTAAGAGATATTTTATGTTATCCGATTTCGTCTTAAACATTTTCCACTGTATTATTTAAAGTAGCTCGAGTAACAGCTTCGATTTATTCAGAAATTGTACTTCTCAATTGCTGAAAATTTTGCGGATTATTCCAGAAACATAATTTCTTTATAGGAGATCTGAAAAAATACGATATGGCAATATACGGAGAACGTGAGAGACATAGATTGTGATCAATTATTCTATCGTGGTAAAATTGTTGTCAAAAGTTCTTTGTTTGACATGCGGTCTATGTGATTATTTTGTCTGGCTGAAAATAGCCCTGAGTAAGTTCATCGTCATGTGTTGCTCAATAGACGGTGTCAAAATGTGATGAATATAAAAGTTTACAATTATACTTGCTTCAAAGGAAGTGAAGGAAGCAATTTGCCTTATGGTGATGGAGTGATTCTTCGATGTATTCGTATAAGTTTTTTGCTAACCTCATTCTAAAATTTGGCTATGTACATAACCATTAATGTGAAACTAGCCGCCGTGGCCCTAAAATGTGACTTCTAAATTGCTACTACCCTCTAAATTGTTGAGCAAGCATTCGCAAGAATTGCTTTCAAGGAATAAAATCCCTTGGTAATATTTTACGACTTGAAAGAATTTTATATTGAAGAAAGTGCAGGCCTTTCTTTAAAATAGCTGAGCGGGTACCATAAGACAAATTCATTTCTTGACTAAAACTGCTGAAAGATTTAGGATCGTTTTCTACTGCAACTCTAACATTTTCTACAACGTCTTGTGTTGCTTTAATTGGTCTTCAAGATCCTTTCTTCCTCTCAATTTCTCAATTTCTCAATTTCTTGAAAATATACCACAATTTTGCAAGTAGCTTCCAAAACTGTTTTAAAATCCAAAACAACGTTGGGAAATTTAATCTTAAATTCGTCGTAACATTCTCGATGTGAATACTACCACCCACCATTCTCATTTCTAAACCCACTTCTAAAGTAGGATTCCAGTATAAATAGTTTTTATGCAATTGTGGGCATCTTAGCCTCAACATTTCTAATTGGCGTTGATCTGAAACAACAAAAATGTGAATAGAACGTGTCAATTTCAAGTTCTAACTCTACATCGCGGCGTGGTGCTACTAAAACTAGGCGTTACACGGGGCTTCTTGTAATTTGTACATTGAAGTGACCGCAATTTATTTAATTCATTTCCCTTTTTCACGAAATTTGTTAACGGTCTTGCTAGTTTGGTGTAATTTTTTATGTGATTCTTATAGAAATCAGTCAATTATAGAGATTTCCTCCCTGGTTTCTAATTTTTTTGATACAGACATTTTCGAGTTACCCCTAGTTTCTCTAAATGTGTCTGCATTGTCCCCACTTTTACTGATTTTTCAGATATATTCGATACTGCCTTGTACAATTACACACTTTTTCTGGCTTTATTGTTAGGCTTGCACTTATACTGCCTCCTAGGACATCATATATATGCTTTTTATGTGATTCTATATTATCACTATGCGCATATTTTATATAGACACAATAGCGTTACTAAGGAATAGTCTCTAAAATGTGTACTTCGTAATAATCTCTCTTGTACAAATATTTTCTGCAAGTACTTTTAGGTTACTTTTTTAATTACTTGTTACTAGGATTTTCAGTTCTTTTAAGTATCATTATATTTAGAGCAGCGTTTTTACTGATTTAACTTGTCACTATTTAAACCAAATGCTTTTGATTTAGAATTAAAACAACTCAGAGTTTTTCTTCATATCTAACATTCAATTAAGCAGTATATATAAAGTATTTTTGTTTAATAAACTAGATTGTGATGCAATACTGTTATATGTATATAGAAATGTTTAAGTTGGGTTGAACAGCTTATAAAAAGGAACTAATTTTCAATTGCCATTTAAGTTATTCGATTAATGTAGTGCTTGCGTGACGTTACAGTTACGTTTTAATATGGTGATAGACAGTAACAAGTACTAAAGGGTGTTTACATTAACATTTCGTTTAACCTAGTGTTTAACGTTGTAAGTTGGTAGTAGAGGGTAATCCATTTTTAGTGTATTTTAACTGTTTTTTTGTACATAGGAAGTATTTCCTGCTGTCATAAAAGTCTTTTGAGTAATTGTACACGTTTGATAAGATTTATACCTTAGCGGCTGGTATTCACATAGTGTAAAGGAAGGCTACCCGGCTAATTAGGAATTCTCTCATCCGTAATTTTAATTAATGTAATTTATACACAACAATCAATTGTGTAGAAAAGTTATTCCAACTCTGGTCAAATTGCTATGTAATGTTAAGTGTAAAAATCACTTTATTACGGCGGTTTATTGTTGGTTAGTTATTGTTTATAGCAATAAATGGTTTTATTTTGAATCTCAAAGAAGTCCAGTCTGAAAGACTACCGGAAAGATGTTTTCTGTCTTTGTTATTAATGCGGCCTACTTTTATATGTTTGGGGCTGTTTCCCTTAGAAGTAGGGATAAAAAAGTGGTTAAATAATTTGAGGTTTTGGATGTATCTTATCCTAATAGCTGTAGTTTGGTCAGTTTGGTTTTTATTTAAATAACTGGAATCTGAAATTTTAAGAGTTCTAAAATCTATGTATTTTTAAATATTTCACTTATTTCTAAGACGGTTATTTTTTATGTTTTAACAGAGTTAATTTATTATAAAAGGCCAGCATTGTTTATTTCTTAACAATATTAACACGCTCTAAGGAAGCTCCTTTTCACTTTAGATTTCTGGAATGATATATTTTATATAATGGTTCTTTAAGAATATTGGGCATTATCTATTTAAATAACTCCTGAATATTAATACCTAATTTCCTTGCATCGCAATTAACATACATATTAATATTTGCCTATAATTTACATTATGAACACTTCAAACGATTTTAGTACCTTTATGAAGCGGTATATTTATTTATTTATGAATGTTTTAAAATAGTTCTTTTACCGAAAATGCACTGCACTGTCCCGAGTTTTAACGTGTTACCATTTAAAACATAATGAGAAAGTAAATTATCACATAAACAATATATTTAAAAAAACTGCAAATAAACTTGCAAGTTAGTAATACATTACAGCATAAAAAAGTTGCGTAAAACTCTTTACCTTTTTTATAGTAAAATTATATACACTAATATATTGCTGATTGAACGCAATACAATTAAATATGTCACTTATTAAGTCAGCTATTATGGACTAATAATTGTACAAATCTAAACTTTACGCTAAAATAACTTGATAAACCATATCTATAAAATAGTTATAACACTTACTCTCACACTTGAAAATCTAATGCACTAGTCGCCAGTCGCTAGTTGAATGTTGGGGTTTATAAATAAATCGAAGTTATGATCAATTTAGACCCACCTATCAAAGTATACCCAGTTTGTGTTACCATAGAAAGGTCGAACAATAGCATAATTTTAAATTTAGATAAATCGGATTTGTACTTAATTCAGATATCCAAGTTATCAATGTAGGAATACCTTAAGGATTTGACTCCACAAAATTAAAATTAGAGCAAACAATTGTTTTAGCAAAATCATCATTAATATGAAACTTTTCTGTCGATTAAGACTGTTAATCTGAGGCATACTTATTCGAAATTGCCTAAATAAATAGTTCGTCGCCTAACTGATAAACACAAAAGTCACTTTTAAAATACTTTTAGCTTTCACATGCAAATATAAAGACAAATTATTTATTGCAAATTGTTTTTGACATTATTTATGAACTTCATGTATTGGTAATATCTATCAACTTCAGCTAGTTTGCTCTTCTATTGGCATATTTACCCTTGTGCCCGAAGCAGTGTAGTTCAAACTGGGGTGCGTTCGATAATTTTTGAAGAAAACATGTAGAAATGTATCTTCTTCTTGCATAAGAAATCAAAATTACTAACCAGACTTTGAATACAGTAGGGTTACCTAAATTGTAGCGGTTATGATAAAATGTTCATAAAAGTTGAAGCCACGCTGTTGAAGAAACGATCTCATCCCTAAATCATAGTCACGAAAACAAACAAATGAAGAAGTGAACAATAATAACTGAAATGTTTTTTGTCGTTTCTATTAATGTATACATTATTCAATTACTGTTTGATTAAGCATTGTTACTAAATTATACCTTATTTTATAAAAGGACCTCACATTGTCTTTTTATATACGATTACAGGAGCATGCAAAACAAATTTGAATTTCTCTTGTTAATTCTCCTAAATACTTCAATAAGTTTCTTAACTACAAGAATATTTGATATTTCAGAAATAATTTAATTCCAGTACCCAATCAGGTAAAAGATTAATTTAATGTATTTTCATTTCAGAACCAGAGGAAGCTCGGGGGTAATTCGCATTAACGAATCCATAAGGGATCAAAGTTCACGCTTTAAAAAGTTAACAGCTTATATTCCTCAAGATGAAGAACTTAGATTTTGTTTGACAACAATGGAAAGTATGGAGATTTCAGCTAACCTTAAACTGGGTTACACCGTTTCTCAACCATACAAAATTAATCAAGTAAGTAGTCGCATTTGGTAATTATTTGGCACTGAAATTATTTAATGATATTAATTCATTCATAGTTTTCCTCTGAAATTAGAATTGTTAAATAATCACTTATTAATTTTAAACTTTACCCGTTTCAATTATGTATTATTCAAAATTTATTTAATTCAATTAACATACGAGATCCGATTGATTGACTAGACCAAGGGTTCTAGTATAGAAATATAAAGAAATTCAAATTGAAGATATTTCTTATACAAGCCACTCCACTTTTAAAGTAATTCAGTTATTATAGCGATACTTTTGCTTCGGTGAGCCTCGTAAGGAACAAATTGTGTTCTTGCTCTGCAAACCGGTTCTCTATATCTTATTTCGTCGTTCAAAGAAAATTAAAGTCCTTCCAAACATTTTTCCATTTGAGGGAACAAATTATAGTCCTAGAGAGATGGATATGGTGAATAAGAAGGATGTTCCAGCAATTCGAATTCTAAATCATGAAACGTGTCCATTGCAATATCCAACTTTTCTACAAACGCATTATTGTCTAGCAAAAATAAGATCTTTATAATAAAATCGATTTTTGGGTTTCAACTGTGTAACTTTTATTAAATAAATAAACGTTTCGAAAACTGTGTTTTCTTTTTCAACATTAAATATTCCGAATGTTATAATTGACAGATGAATAATAAAATAAAGTGATCAACCAACTAAGAACTGTTTCAAACACTATTTCACACTTGCATCCTGTCTGAATATTATCAAGATATTTATAAGATTATGTTGCTTCTTATTGAACTGGAGGATAATATTTACATTTTATTAAATTCGATATCATATTGTAAATTTTCTAAAGCATTTTCAGCTACAGCAAATTTTAAGGGTTAATTAAGTTTACCAAACTGTAGAATTCCTTTCCTTCAGGTGATGAATCTGCGTTTTGTCTGATCGACCTGGACTTTACCAAAAGAACAGGTCAATTTATAAACACCAAAAAATGAAAAGAAGACAAATAGGATCTTTTGCTAATCTTAAAAATTGATTAACTTTTTGGTAGGTTTAATAATAATTCTAATGTAATAGCGATTTAAATATGCGACCAATTCTATCAGTAACCAACTTTATATGAGGTAAATAAGCAGCACTTGTACTAAATCTTCAGTAATATTACAACTTCTTTTTTGAGAAAAGCACTATTAATTTCATTCAGTGGATGCTATTTGCTTGAAAATACTTTTTTACAAGAAAATTGTTATTCACTGAATGAAATTAATAATGTTATTATACAAAAAAGAAGTTCTAATGATATGGAAGCTATATTTCTACAAGAACGTTTATTCACTTTATATAATGAATTGGCAGAATTTTGAATTGATAAAGTATAAGAATTATTTTTAAACTCACCAAGAAAACTAATCCAATTTTAAAACCAGAAAAACATTCCATTTCATTATCTTCTGATGTTATAAATTAAGTTGCTGTTGTTGTGGTAAAGTTGATGTCTGCCAAATAAAATGCAACTCCATCTCTTGAAGGAAACAACATCGACGTTTTTTCAAACTTAATTGACCCGTTAAAAAATTTACAATATGACATCGAATCTAATGAAATAGAATTATTTATCAAATGTTTCAAATTAGTATCCTCAACTTCAACGAGAAAAAATTGAAATTTATATACATCCTAATGATTTCAACAGACAGGATGAATGTGTGAGATTAAAGCGATTATGTACCTAGTATTTATATAAGTTTTTAGTTAACCGAACTCCTTATTTTATTATTTATCCGTCAACTATAATAGATTGTAATATTTAATGTTAAAAAAGAAAACATAGTTTTCGATACGTTTATTTATTTAAGAAAATTTATATAGTTGAAACCGAAAAATCTATTTTATTGCGACTTCTAAATGTGAAAGTTTTCATAAAATTTTTGCTCAAAAACTGGTTAATAGTGGAATATCGTTCCATAGTTATTGCTTTACCTTTCTGCAAGTAAACAACCATAACTACTCGACAAGAATCCCAAAGAAATGAAGCAAGACCTTTTTTAGCAAATTTCTGTTCACAAAGCCTTTTAAGCCTTGGAGAACCAGAATTTCTCCATTCCATCGTCTGCTGTTTTATTTCTTGACCAGACAAATATAACCAATTCTCATCCATGGTAATGATGCGGTTAAATAGATCAGTGTCTTCGTCAAAATGGGAGCAGATAGGTCCAACGTTTCCACCCTTGCTCGTTTTTGATCCGCATTCAATAATTTGTAATCCGTTTTTCAAAAATATTTTTCATGTCTAAATCAAAGTGAAGTATGCGATTTACACATCCATATGAAATTTTTAGTACCTCAGATATCTGTCGAATCTTAACTCAACGTTCATATAATGCGAACTGCATCGATATTTTCTGGGTTAGTCACGGAAATCAGGAGAGATTCAATTTGGATCAATAAAGCTGTGAGCGCTTCAAAATTTAACAGGTTACCTCTCAATATACTTCTCAGATGATATTTAGTGGACTTTATGCCCGCTTCCTACAAACCACCAAAGTAAGAAAAATTTGGCGGAATATTTATTCGTTTACAGAAATTTTCCTAGCTCGATTAGCTAGGAGTCAACACCCAAAAAGATTATTTAAAAGAAACATATACAGCTTTAATATGTGTGTGTGTATGTGTGTGTGTGTGTGTATGTGTGCGTGCATGCGTGCTTGCGTCCGTGCGTGCATAATTGCATGCATACATGCGCGCGTGCGTGCGTGCCGCTTGCGTGCGTGCGTGCGTGCCGCTTGGGTGCGTGCGCGCATCCGTGCGTGCGTGAATGCGTGCGTGCGTGGGTGCGGGCGTGCGTCCGTGCGTGCGTGCGTGCGTCCGTGCATACGTGCGTACGTGCGTGCGTGTGTATATGTGTGAGTGTGTATGTGTGTGTGTGTGTGTGTGTGTGTGTGTGTGTGTGTGTGTGTGTGTGTGTGTGTGTGTGTGTGTGT
>JAHWXV010122930.1:0-12874 GCA_024586415.1 Phrixothrix hirtus
TTTCCTGGACGATGGATTGGGCGACGAGGAGTAATCGAATGGCCGGCACGATCACCTGACCTCACGCCTTTGGATTACTTTCTTTGGGGCTATCTTAAGAGTAAGGTGTACTTTAACCGACCAGCAACTATCGAAACCTTAAAAGAAAGAATCCGGAATGAAATAAGAACAATTACCCCATTGCTTTTCAATATAGTATTCGTTTATTACACGTTAGACAACTATTGATGAATAATTCAATAACTTTAAAATAAATTGTTCAAAGTTTTGCCCTTAGATAGTAATCTTCGAAATTCCTGCTGTATGAACCAACGCGTTGTCATATAACAACACACACCGCGACTAATGCAGGTTTCTCGCGTCGTTTCAGTTAAATATTTCTACGCAATCGATGTATAAGTATTGCGTAATAATTCCGTTGATGAGGATAATTTTATCTTTAAAGTTGTTTGAATGCCGGTAGAACCGCTAAAGATTGCGGTTACGATGCTTTTCGTGGGTTTTGTTTACCCTTAAAGCAGTACTCCATGGAATTCCATTTGCTTAAGGGATAACACATAATCATGGTTTCATTACTCGTTACAATGGAATTGATCACTTTATTTTTGTTGTCATGGTAGAGCTCCAAAGGTATACGAGCACATTATTCATGTTCAACTACCAAGAGAAGTTTAGGGATCTATCTTGCGCTTACCTTACTCATATTAAGATGATTGCGTATTTCTTTATGTACGATACTTTTCAAAAGGGCCATTCTTGTTGCTATTTGTTTAACTTCAGTTAGCCTTCAAAAAGCACCGTGTCTTTGATAGCGTCTATTGTGAGCACTTTAGCAGTATGACCGTTCCGTGGTTCATGTCTGACGTACTCCCGTCGGAACAGAATTTTTCTTGCCAATTTATCACTGCAGAATAAGATGATGAATCTTCACCGTACACGGTGCTAACAAGATGTTATACTATTTTTTAACGCTTCAATACCCAATTTAGAACATCGTCGCTTTGGCAATGCTAGCATCACCATGACGATATCGCTCTAATGTAATTAATTGGAATACTCTGCCGCCTAAGCTGCTTTTACAAAGGAAACTGCATATCGAATACTAAATTTCCATATAATGTTTCCTTAATTTGAATTTTCGACCTCTAATCGTTTGATATGTCGGAACAAATTAAATAATTTTAATTGATTACAAATTATTATACGTTCACTATAATTATATCCTTTTATACGTAATAGCTTACTAATAGTGTACCTAAACAATAATTTGTTAATTGGTTGCAATAGTATCATACGTAACAAGAGTGCTAAGAAGCCAATTATGTACGAGCGAAAGAATTGTAAGCACCAAGCGTAACCGAGTGCATTAATTTCGCGAGTGCATAATTTACCTTAACCAAGAATTTCGAACTATACTTTTTCTACGACAAACGAAAAGAAATTTAAAAGTTTTGACATGCCATCAATTCTATTAAAAAATCACTAGGTCTATGATGACTATTAGATAGGTGATATAATTAACTGAATTTGGCATGAGTAAAGTCAATGATACCAACCACTGAATTACAAATTCTTTAAAAATCTTTAATTTTAAAACAATATTCGGAATTAAATTTTTAATTTAATTTTAATTTTAAATATTAAGCATTTAACCTTTTAAAAAGTTTTACTGTTCAATGCCTTCATTTCAGTAAATGTAATACTACTAATATAATTTTCTAGATAAACTACTAATTCCCCAACAAATTATGTCTGCAGAAATAGCAGAATTGTATAAAAAAGTTTCCTGTGAAAATGTAGATAAAATTGTATTTCAGCAACTATGCATTGATAAGGAGTACTATATAAATAGGTGAATAGTATCTAGCAAATTAGATTATAACATACATTTGTACGAGTTAGTATAACTTCAATTAACCATACATATTATTGTTGTAACTCAAATTCAAAAATAAAAATTTTTTTTAGAACTTTACCAGCGTAAAGTTATTTCTAACAGTGAAATTTCACATTTTACATAAGATTGTATATAATGAATCATTTACATTAGTAATGCACATTTACGTAAAAGTAGAAAAATCTTAACGATAAAAGCGTAAAAGGTTGTAAAATATTCCTACAAAGAAAAGAAACCGCTACAGAAAACATTGATTATACATATAACCACGAATGAAAAGATAATATATATGATGAATCCAAAATATATTAAAGAGAGAAAAATTAGGAAAAAATAAATAAAGATAAAATCAATGAAAAATAATTATATATTAGAGACTTTCTGTTCGATAACTTTACGTCCATTTATATATCGTCCAGTTGTCCTACCATCAAGCTATTTCACGACTACTTGATCGCATTCTATCGTCTCATTACTTTGAATAAATTGACAAAAAGAGGTAAATTAAAACTCATAATAGTGCATATCTCAATTTCCGGGTAAGTATAGTAACATGTAAAACTTTAATGTTTCCTTTAAACGTCTAAATTATTTTTTGTCATAGTCTTATTTAATTTGTTATAATTTATCCAAACCCAAATTATCGCTGCTAATATCAAAGATTGTGACCGTCGGATAAATTGTACAAGCTATAGGTAATTAAGTGTAGTTTAGGTATTTTTTTATGTAATTCTAGGGAAATACTAGCAAATAGAATGTAATACAGGGGTAATAATGACTAATATTACGCAATTAAGGGGTAATACTGAGGGTAATATAGAGGTATTATTGAATTAATCAAGATTTTCCCTCCACTTTTTAAACTTAATGACAGTTACACATGCGCATTTGTCCGCGTTGTCACTAAGAGTTAAAGCTTGTTATGTGCTCATTTTATTTATTATTTAGCTAAGTTTTATTCTTTGCTTCTCTTTCAATGCATTACCAAAGTTAAAGAATGTGGTTTTACTTTTTGTTTATCAAATTATTGTTAGTTTGCTAAAATAGCAGCCCATTTTACGATTAAATTATAAATCTGCTCTTTACGCATACAGCGTGTCTCAAATACAAGAGCATTATTGAACACACGTGTACATGGGCCCTTAGTGAATACAAATGTAAAACATTCTAATCTGTTTACAAAATATCATATTACATTTATTACTTTATTGAGTTCATGGCCGAAAGTTATTTTAATAAACGATAATAAAACGCATTCTTTAATCGCCTATTTTACCTTTTTTTATATGAAACTCTTATTAATTATAAATTATTTGTGAAGTAATTATTAAAAAGTTGTTTGCTAAATATATAAAATTGACATAAGTTTTATTTTTAGTACGTATATCTAAAATTAAAGCATGTTTAATCCACATTAACTTGAATAAAGTATATGTTTTATTGCGTACAAATTCCGCAAAATTTGTGTAAACTTATTTACTATTTTAATTTTGAAATATTCCCACAAAATTTAAAGTGTATATAACACTGAAAATTTTAATTGCAATATATTTTGAAAACTGCAATTTAGATACGTTTTATAAATGTTTTTTGTCGTGCATACCAAGATGTATCTGTTCTTAAAATAAGAAGTCGCTGGAATAATTTTAATTTGTTAACTATAATATACGGAAAAATTACAACTATTTTTAAAAAGTAATTCCCATTTTAGGAATATTTTTTTATATAAATTGTTGTTTAAGAAAATGGAACTTTTTTGTTAAAAAGGTATTTACGGTACAAATTTTAATCAACAAAATTAACAATTGTATGAAAGATCGTTTTATTCTGAAAAATAATTTGTTATTTTGACATGAGCAATTTGGGAAATATAACAAGGAAAGTGTTTACGATTAGAGTTAACGAAAAAGAAATGACTTCTGAAAATGGACTGTGTTAAGTTTTGTCAGGATAGCAACGTTTCCTTCACTTTTGTAAGGGCATTGATCAAAATTCCGCTTATAAAAGTGGACAAAACGTTGACATACCGTTAAAACAGAACAGTGTTTATTCCCAGAACTTACTTTTTTTATAATTTAGTGAATATTTTTGAAAATTCTATAAAAGATTTAAATGTCATCTATTCTGCTAAATCTAATCTATACAAAAGCGCTTGAAAGCGGACTTATGGCATTTATTCCAGGTCAGAATGTTAGCGATACAATATTTTGTTATAATGTTTAATGGAAAGCAAGTTAACAGAAGCCTATGGAAATAAGGAAGATTGTAGAAATTTTACCAACAGTAAACATTAAAGTTTTTTTTAAGAAACTTGATAATTGGAATTGACCATACTATTGAAAAAAAATTAAGATGAAATTGTATTGGTATGTTGGTTGCGTAGTAAACTCAGCATAAAAAAGTTAAATATTATTAATAAGTAATTTCAAATTAATTTAAAAGATACCATTGAAGGAAGATTTTTATAGTTGGAATTTTTAAGGCAGTCTCTTGATCAAATTTACAAATTGTTATATGGAAAAAATTTGATCCGAACCTTTGCAAAATGTTTATGACTCTGTATGACAATGTAGCAACGATTATCAAAATTGTGTCATTTGCTTTTGTTTTAAAAGAGGTTTTTGGAGCATTTAAAAATTGTATAAACGAGTATCTTTATTATGCCGCAGTTACCCATTTTTTTCTGAAAGTATTTTACAGTAACTCTGTATAATACCTTTGTATGCAATAAATAAATCACACATGGTAACAATAATTCTTCGACGTGGTGATATAGTTTACAGAAATGTATTTCACGATAGCCGAAGCATGCTTTCTAGCTACAAGTAAGTGATGAATGCTTAAAATGGCATTGAACTTGGGAGAAATTGAGCTATCTTTTCCTGCAATTATGTTTAAAGACGCAATCAGTGCATGTTCCACCTTTAGCCCTTGATGTCTTTGTTAATTTTAAATAGCATACGAATTTCAAGATTTAATCGGGACCTTTATTGACTTCAAATGTCCTATTTGTTTTACCACGTATTTTGATGCTCTACTTCGGCAAGTACCTTTCATCGCTTTTCTGTAAAACTCCGATTTCAAAACTAGCTGTACTATTGCTTATCGGGCAACTATATTTGCACTTTCATTATTCGCTATATCTATCTTTTCGCTTCGCGAAGCAGATATACGCGTGATTTTCTGTAACCTTCGCAATAACGCTTGTTATGAATTACACAGTGGAAAACTCCATATTGAACCATGCCGTTAGTTCAAGTTACGCTCCTGGAAATAAGTTACAAAGTTCAAACTTTTCTGAAGTATCTTCAAGGTTGTAATTTTTCGTTAAACATGACTTGTAACTTAGGTTAATTAGTTAGTTGTGAAATTGGCATTGACAATAACGAAAATAAATAGTGCTAGAAATATATTATAGATAAATATGCAGAGAATTATAATTGGTTGAAATTTATGAATAATTAAAGTCTAGAGATTAAAAGGTAAGAACTGTAGTTGTATTACAATATTAATAATCTTTAGGTAAATAATTTTATTATACAGCTAAGTTGTATACAATTATGGCTTTACATTCATAAAAATATGTTATATTATTACGGAATCCATTACATTTACATAACAGTCACATATTCTTTGGGCAGAAATTAAAATGTGCATTCTCATTAATATAGCCTTAATTAATTTAAAAACTAGAATTCGTAATGTTTTCAGCTTTTTAGATTTTGCTAGTCACATTTTAACATAGTTCGGTTTTTGTGACATTGCCGTCTTACAAATGGTAGTTTATGACTATTTCAATTAAATAACGTATGAGACAAAAACCAGATCATGAAGAAATAAACATATTTTGGTGAATGACAAAATGACTTCATAAGAATTGAGTACAGAAAAAAAATAAGAATAATGGCAAAAGAAGGAAAGCATAAAGAAAGAAAAGCTAAAGCAAATATAATAAGTTAACAGTAGATGACACGATATAAACAAGAAAGGAAAGAGACTGGAAACAGATAAAAAAAATTAATATGACAAAAAGATTAGAGAATATGGAAACAGATTCGGCAAGGAAAATGTATAAAAGCATCGGAGGGACCCAAAAGATACGGAAACGCCGCTATCTTACGGTTACTTTATAAAGGGAAACGAGTTGGAATTTGTACGAGAATTTGCTGAGATAGATGTAACAGTACCGTTAAAAACTGAAACCAAAATTACAATAGAGTCTCATTATCGACATATGATGCTATTTGATCAAATGAAGCTAGAATAAAGAAGGAAAACGGAAGGGAGATGCAATATTTAAATAATAAAACAATAATAAAAACAAATTATATTTAAAGAACTGGAAGTACATCTCAAAACGGATCCTGAAAATTAATTGGGAAGTAGAATAGGAAGGACAGACGAAGATATCAATACAATACGGGATAAACTAGAATGAAAAAAAATGAAAGATAATTATAAGATGACTAAAGAGTTTAAGGAAAAAATTAAACCTTTTATTCTAACCAGTAACTACGGTATATTTATGAAAACTTTCACAGTTGGTATTCATAATAAAATTAGAGTTTTGGATATAATCTACGTAACTTTTATTAAATTAATATACGTTTTAAACTTTAAAGTAGATGAAAATGACATATTAGTCAGCTTTGATGTTTTTTATTTTTACTAAAATCCCATTAAATGAAACTTTGAAATACATTAACAATATTTTTCCGAAAGATATAACTAACTTATTTAATGATTGCTTAAAAATTTATATTTTCATCGGAATTATGAATTTTATAAACAGTTTGATGGTGTTGCCATGGGAAGTCCATTAAGTCCAGCAATTGTTAATTTTTACATGGAAAAATTTGAACTTATTGCACTTGAAAAAGCTGTTTTTAAGCATAAAAAGTGATTCCACTATGCGGATGACACTTTCGTTGTTTGAAGATATGGAAAGGATTCTATTTTGAATTTTTAATTATATTAAATAGTATTCATCGAAGTACTTAATTAATGTAGAATTAGAAATGAATGGAATGTTACCTTGTTCTAGTTTCTAAGAACTCTAATTTTAGTTTATGATTTAGTGTATACCAAAAATAAGCTTGCAAATTATCGTAAAAAACAAACATTTGGTATTATTAAAGCTGAATTTGTAATTCTTCTAATCCGAATAACGACTTCAATAGCTTAAGAAAATATTTAAAAGAAAATGGTTATTCATTGAATGAAATTAATATGATTTTTCAAAAAAGAAGTTCTAATAATACTGAAGCTTTAATTATTACAATTATAGCTTATTTACACCATATAAAGTTGGTCTCTAACAGAATGGGTTAATTTTGAATCGTTTTGGCATTAAATCTATTTTTAAACCAACCAAGAAGATTAATCAATTTTTAAGATCAGCAAACGGTTCTATTGATTCTATCTACTATCTTTTGGCTCTTATAAAATGGGCTATTTTTAGATAAAGTTTATACCGACGAAGAAAAACGCAGATTATGCTAGAAGAACTGAGCATCAGCGTTTTTGCAGAATAAATCAGCTTTTAAAAATCTGCTTTAGAAAATTTGCAACATGATATAGAATTTAATATATTGGAAATATTATCAAGAAATTCTATTAATTATCCTCGACTTCAACGAGATGCAATATAAATTTATAAAAATCCTAATATTCAACAGACAGATCATGTACCCAGTTTTTAAATAAGTTTTAAGTTGGTTGATATATTTTGAATTTTATTATGTATCTGTTAATTTTAACATATTGTAATATTGAATATTGAAAAAGAAAACATGCAGTTTTCGAAATATATTAATTTAATAAAAGTTATACAGTTTATACCCAAAAGTCTAATTTTATTAAAAATTATTGAATTCATGCGTTTACTAATACTTAATAATCAGCTGGGAATCATTCATTGATAGTGTTTTTAAATCGTATACCTCATTCAGCATCCAGAAAAGTACAATTGGCCAGTCAATTCGTGTTGAACAAAGCAGACCAAGTTAAAGCGAGTGGCGCACTTGAAACTTTAAATAGAATATTTTGAAAGACGTACATTTTGGAAAATAAATTTCTTGTAGATACAAAAAAGTATATGCTGTTAACGTGTTTCTCCTTATTTTGCTGATAGGTACCTCTTAAAACTTGGAACGCAGTCGGGTATCATGCGTAGAATGCAATTTTGAAAAAAACGTTTCAGATAAGAGTACTAATAGATCAATAAACATCTGATCAACAGAAATTCATGCATTTTTAAAGACATGCCTGAAATCGTTAGGTATAATTTTTGTTTTATCAGATTAACGTTAATTTGAAGATATGAAGTTAAAATGGCTACTGTTGAATAAAAATCATTTTTACTGACATTATGCTTAAGAAGTGGGTTTAAAATTAAGATTGGTGAGTGGCAGTATTCAAATTAAAAACCTTATGTGAAATTTAGGGTGCAATTTCCCGACCAAGTTGTGAACTTTAAAACAGGTTTGGAGATTATTTACAGAAGTGTGATAAATTTTCCTGAATCAGGGAGTATTTGGAGAAAGCAAGGATCCAGTAGATCAATTAAAAGAACTGAGGAAGTCATAGAAAATGTTATAGTTATAAGGAATAGATTTGTCTTATTATACCTGTTGAACTATTTTAAAGAAAGACCTTAATTTTTTGCTACAAATTTCATTCGTCATCATATATTACTAAATCACTTTGTTTCTTGAATAAATTTTTGTGAATGGTTTCTCAACAATTTAGATAATAGTGACAATTTTATAGCATTTTACAGCAGCAATGCTTAGTTTCACCTTGATGGTCAAGTAAATAGTCAAATTATGATAATTTAGTCAGCAGACAACCCACATGAATACATTGAAGTACCACTGCATCTTCTTAAAGTAGGACTTTGGGTAGCGATTTCACGGAGACTAATTTTTTTCACTTTGAAGAAATCGCAAATGCAAATCTTTACGCTCATCACTTATTGGCACCGTTTATTGAACAATTACATGACGCGAATTTAATCGGTGTTGTTTTCACCGAGCCAAAGCTACCGCTATATATCAAACAATGACCTTTTTGCTACAATTTTACGACGATAGAACAATTGATCTCAATGTATGGCCTTCGCCTTCTCCAGACATTACCATTTCCGTTTCCTTCTTGTTTCCACATGTAAAAAAACGTGTTTACCGGAATAATACACAAAACCTCCAGCAATTGAGATATGTAATTTCTGAAGAATTCGAAGCAATTGCTCAAACTATTTTAAAAATCGTATCGGAAAATTTGAAGAAACGAATACGTTTTTGCCTGCATTGTAAAGGCGAGCATTTCGAGCATTTACTATAACAAATTTTACTTTCTCTTATCCTATATGAAATATAGCATGTGCGCGCGAGTGCGTGGGGGCGTGCGTGAGTGCATGCGTGCGAGCGTACCTGGGTGCGTACGTGCGTGCGTGCGTGCGTGCGTGCGTGCGTGCATGCGTGCGTGAGCGCGTACGGGCGGGTGTGCATGGGTGTGTGTGTGCGTGCGTGTCTAGTTGCGTACGTGCGTGCGTGCGTAGGTGCATGCGTGCATGCATGCGTGGATGTGTGCGCGCGTGCGCGCGAGCTTGCTTGAATGCGTGCGTGCCTGCGTACGTATGTGCGTACGTGCGTGCGTGCGCGTGTGCGTGTTTGCTGGCGTGCGTTCGGGCGTGCGTGCGTGTTTGCGAGTGTGCGTTCGCGTATGAGTGCGTGCGCGCGCTTGCGTGCAAGCATGTGGGCGTTCATGCGTGCGCACATGCGTGCGCGCTTGAGTGCGTACGTACGTGTGTGTGTGTGTGTGTGTGTGTGTGCGCGTGTGTGTGTGTGTGTGTGTGTGTGTGTGTGTGTGTGTGTGTGGGCGTGTGTGCGCGCGCGCGCGCGCGCGTGTGTGTGTGTGTGTCTGTGAACACGATAACTCAAGAACCAAAAGTCCTAGAAAATCAAAATTTTATATTTGAGTTTCTATCCATCGTCGCGACCGCAATAGTTTTCCTAAATCGGAAAACCGAAAGTACTACTTTACTCTTGTCATTTTTTGGTTTTTTGAAATTTTTTCGAAATCGGCTGTAACAATTTGTTTTAAAACTACTATATTTACTAAAAATTTGATGCCCATTCATATAATCTAAGCGGTTTTTTTTCAAAAACGTCCGTAAGTTGAGTAACCGGAAGTACTTTCGCCTTTAAATCTGAATAAAATAACTATGAAACTAAAAGCCCTAGCTAAATAAAAATTAATATTTAAGGTCACAATCATATTAGTGTGCTAAATCAAGAATTTGGTTAAAATCGAATAACCGGAAGTACCACCTTATTTCCATCATTTTTAGATATTTTACGAATGTTTTCTTATTCGAGATTTTCTCGAAATCGGTTTTAAGAATTGATTGTATTTCTTAAGCATTGAAGTCATTTTCATATAATCTAGGCGTTTACTCAGAAAATGCTCTGTAAATCCAGTAACCGGAAGTACCTTCATTGTTAACTCTGAATACAATAATCGTGAAACTAATATCCTTAACTAAATGAAAATTTATATTTGTGGTCAGAATCACCCTTCTCTGTAAAATCAATTATTGATTAAAGTCGAATAACCGGAAGTACCATTTTATTTCTGTCATTTTTAGATATTTTATGAATTCTTCATTTTTACGGTTTTCTTGAAATCGGCCGTAACGATTTTTTTTAAACTTAGCATATTTGTTAGATGCTTAATTTAGTTTTATATTAAGCAAGGAGTTTTTCTAATAAATTTTTGAAAATAGAGTATGAGCTAGTACTTTTAGTATTAGTTGTGAATAACGTAGTTAAGAAAGTAATCATTATATGAATATCAAAAACTATATTTATATTTTATATCTTCTTTACATGAGACAGCAAGAATTTAGTTAAAATAGAATGACTGGAAGTTCCAGTTTATTCTTCCGATTTTTAAGTTTTTTGCGATTTTCTCGAAAACGTTTTTAACAATTTTTTTGAAACTTGCTACGGTTCTTATGTACAATAACTTGGATGGGCGACTCTTACAATTATCTTTCCCAAAATAAACTTAAATAATATTTTAATTATTTGTGAACATTTGCATATTTGTATATCTATGTACGTAGGAGAAAGTCATCTGTTGTTTCACACCAGAATTTTGTTTTGTATTTTAATAAAATTTTCATTAATAGCGGATTTAATGACATTGCTAAATCTGACAGCACATCAAATTGTTGCAGTTACTTTCAAATTGTCGTTAATCTGACAGAACGTAAATTATATCAAATTATCTCAGATATCCCATCAGAAATCCGTTGTTTCTGTTCGTCGCAGTTTTTATTGATCTCAGATTAAGGTTAACGTTATTTATGTAGAACACCCTAAGCTTAATTGTCTACTGTTATAGGTGACCTCCTGACTTTTTTATAGTCGTATATCTCAATTACGTTACGAGTTTTTAAAATTTTAAATACCATAGCCATTAGAGCATTCCAATGCATATCGAGTGGAGATTATATGGTTGAATTTACATTTCTTTGTTTGCGCGCGGGACTACGTGCACGAGTGTAAAAATCCGTTTACTATCAGATATAAAATATTTATAAAATGGAGACATATTACATACTGAAAACACATCGACATCAGCTAATCATATATGTAAGAGTAAACAGGGGGACGGGGCATTTAAAAATGAACACTATAATTCAAAGTATCTCTTTAAACCATCTAACTCTAACCTACATTTTTTTCAAAATTATTTCATTACGATTTATTCAACTGCATGTGGTGTTCAAGAGTACCCGGTATGTGAATCTATATAGGGTGTCCTGGATATAAGAAGCCTTATTGAAGATACGTGAGCCCAGGCATTTTGTGAATATAAATCTGTAAAAGTTTTTAATCCAATTAAAAAAATTGTTTGTAAATTTTCGCGTGCAAATCTATCATGGTTACGGGCCTATCTAAGCTTTATCGTGAAACGTATTTGCAAACGTAAGTACTACTTTATTTTTATTTGCACAGTGTCAGTTTACATTTACCATTAATGTACTTTTTCGCCAGCGGTTTTAATAAAAAGTAATCCAACATATTTCTTTAAACTCATCCAAATTTGCTTTTACTAACACTATTGCTTATTAATTATAAGTTATTTATGGATTAATAATTATATAAAGTATTTGATAAATATCTGAAATTTACATAAATTTGATCCACAATGCGCAAAGTGGGGGAAGCTTTCGATTTTCAAATGACCTATTATCAAATCAATTAGCTCTGATTGTTTTTATAAATGTATCCAAAACATAATACAAATAAAATAAACACGTTTTAACAGTTCTTGCTAATAAACGTAAGCTTCTTTATCAACTGGTTCAAGAAATCATTTTAATTTACTCAATTAGATATCTGTGAATCTTTATCATAAATAGTAAAACTTCAAAAAAGGTGATTTTAACCGAATTATTAAGGAATACATGCTCTCTACATTTAGTAGTAAGAACTATCAAAACTTGTTTATTTTATTTGTGTTTTGTTTATCCATTTTGGGGTAGGGTGTCATTTGAAAATCAAAAGTAACCCCTAACCTTGCGTAGAAACGTGAAAATCTAATATAATCATTTTGCAGGTCTAAGCTAGCTTTAAAGCTTTTTTAAATAAGATTTTTTGCTATTTCTAAGACTTTGGCCTTTAAGTGGGGTGATCATGCCATTTTACTCACATGTTGTAGGTAAATATATAATTATTAAACAAATTACATAACTACAAATCTTTTAATTCATTTTGTTCTCCTTCAATGCAAAATTTAGGGAACATTTTGGTGTAATTTTTGTAAAAACAGTGATTGGGTAATAGCGTGCGGTTAATTCCATATCATCCACATTTACATCTGACCCTGCATGGTTCATCTACATCAGTTTTATATATATATATATATATATATATATATATATATATATATATATATATAGTG
>JAHWXV010122983.1:0-16459 GCA_024586415.1 Phrixothrix hirtus
CCTTGACCTATGACCCAGATAAAAAAAGTCCTTGACCTATGACCTTGGAATTCGACCTCGACCCAGTTGCTGTTCCAGAACCCCCCATCTCCCCCTACTTCTATATGTTCTACGATTAGCTTAGCATGGGAAAATTATAAAAAATCGTTTTCTAATTCCTAGATCAGTTAGGAATTTGAATAATTATTGGTATGAAACAGCTTCATTACAGGCGGCGTCCTCATGGGCCCTAGTGACGCTTGTACGTTAGCTGAAAAGCCAACACAACGTTTGAGAGTCCTAGTTATGCTTATTTCTGGGATAGTTCCGCTACAGAGCAGCTCGTCTGCTCTCGACAATAAGCTATACGGGATCAGATAAGTGTGAGGTTTCACTCTTTCGGATGGCTGAACTGATTTTGCATTCTGCGACGGCAGCTTTGAAATTGAACAAAAATATCTGGGCCTTCTAGGCAGGCATACTCTTATTCTTTATGAACAGATTGGCCCGGTTTTAGTTCGAGCGCGGAATTGCAAGAGCTATCAGTGTTATCATGAGCACAGGATTGCAACAACGGTCCTTTTTAGCCCGAAATCTTCGGTTTTTTATACAGAATACTCGATATTTCGCTCTCTGTTCCTCAAAAGTTCCTGATAATTGTTATTCGGTCTTATACTTATTGATAAGCGTATTGCTTATATGCTTTGATTAGCACTTCATTTAGAACGTAATATTGCGCGATTCCAATTAATATTGCCTTGTTAATTAAATTCGGGTTTGAGATTAATTTGTTTGTTATACATTTCGGTAGCAACCATCATTCATTTTGAACGGCTTCTTAATGCTTTGCTTATTACGTGATATTTCCTCATCTTTAAGTTCTACTTAATTACATTTTATTTAAATGCAGGTTATTAAACAATATTTATTTTAAATTAATTCGCGGTCACTCACTCCCGTTTCACTTCGTATTGTCTTTTTAATTTGTCTTATCAATTTAATCTTCTGATATGTTCGCGGAAACATAAGACGCACGTATTTGTTTCAAATCGCATTTTGCGACGCTTTTCCACATTAACATATTTCGCTGGAAATGTTACAGTGTGTGTGCGTGTGAGTGTATGTGTATGTGCGCGCGCGCGCGCGTGTGAGTGCGTGTGCGTGCGCGCGGCTGTGTGTGTACAAGGACCCCTATACGTTTTGCTACGCAGAAAGAGAGAAAAGTACAATAAATCGATATTACAGTGGAGAATATTATAGTATGTAGCAGGCTTGTGCTTTGGAACTATTTAATTAACATCATTAATAAAGTAAATTAAAATTTTTCTATTTATACGTAATGATAGCTCATAACTCATTAACCACCTAATGTAGAAACATTTAAAACTACCTGCTTGAATTTATTATCATAAATTAACATGATTTTACCATTATTATATACTAAATAATTTGTGGAGTGTTGTAAAAGCAAGACATAAACTGATAACATGTATTTTGTAAGTCTACGGTGAATTTAAAAAACTATTTGGTAGTGAAGTTTAAGTTATTGTATTAAATTAATGTGTTGAAACCTATATCCAGACAATTTTTATTTTAATTTAAATAACAATTTTATTGATAATGCTGGTCCGATAGGGCGAAATTAGACTCTTCCCTCGAGAGTTATCTCTTTAAAACGTGTTAAACAAATTTTGTCGGCCACTGGTTCAATATATTTTCTCTCTAACTGTACATATAATGTATATTTTATATGACTAGTTAATTATAACTACTGAGTGACCTGTAGCTCATATAATAATGGCAACACAGATTGAATGGTTCTATTGGGTTGGCACGAAAGTTCTGACGGTTTTGTTAACTTTAAACTTTAAAGAGTCTTATTTAACTAAACCGTTATGTAAATACTGTGTTGTTGTATACTGTTTTGTAGAAAATTTCCTGCTCTATAACAAAGTATCATTTAGTTTTACAGAACTTTGTTTTTTCTCATTTTTTGTAGGAAAAACTTTGAGATGTCAAAGGAGCAATTTCGCACAATTTTGTATTTTAAATTCAAATTAAGAAAATCGGCTGCTGAAATAACTCGAGAAATCAATCGAGTGTGGGGTTCGAGTAGTACTGCTGAAAGAACTGTGCAGCGCTGGTTCCAGAAATTTCAGTCCGGAGATTTTAGCCTTGACAGTGAACCACGTAGTGGCCGGCCTGGAGTAACCCAAGATGGCCTTCTGAAAGCCATTGTTGAAGCTGAATCATCGCAAAATTTTCGAGGCATTGCAGAACAACTTAGTGTTAGCCACCATGCTGTTGTAAAGGTTAAAAAGCTTGAAAAATGGGTACCATATGATTTGAATGATCGACAAAAATTGTCACGTTTAGAAGTTTGTCCTTCGTTGATTTTGCGCAACAAAAATGATTCGTTTTTGGATCAAATCATTACTTGTGATGAAAAATGGATCCTGTACGACAACAGGTAACGTTCGGGGCAATAGTTAGACAAAGATGAGCCGCCCGAACCTCATCAAAAAAAGACCATGGTTACAGTATGGTGGTCGGTAGCCGGTGTAATTCATCACAACTTTATGAAGACTGGTCAGATCATTACGGCAGATACCTACTGTCAGGAAATTGTTCAAATGCAAAAATTGAATGAACTGTAGATTGAAGTTTTGTCTCATCCACCGTATAGTCAAAACCTCCCGCCAATATATTATCACATTTTCAAGCACCTAGACAATTTTTAAAAGGTAAAATCTTTATAAATCAGGACTGGGCGAAATCGGTATTCATTGAATTTCTGGAATCCCGAGCAACCAATATTTATGCTGATGGAATTAATTGACTTGTATCATGTAAAAAAAAATATGTTTATTATAATAGTGTTTACTTTGATTAAATCAACTATATATTTGCTGAGTTATTCAAGTTTAAAGTTTAACGTTTAAAACTGCCAGAACTTCCGTAATAATAGACATAATTCACACAAACATAATACACATGTACAGTATTGTATTCAATTCAATTAAATAATCAAAGATCTGCTGAAAATAACAAAAGAAGATTTATTTTATCGTATAGGATAAGCGCAATTTATAGGTTCGTAGTAGAACATCATATTAAAAACCTGGTGTGAGACAACACACGACCTTTTCTTACGTACGTAAATATACAAATATTCAACTAACCACAACGATTAAAACAATATTTACCTATATTTTGAGAACGATAATTACAACGGTCGCCCATTCAAGTCACTTGACACGCAAAACACTGCTTAACTCTATGAATTTTCTCTGCAATCTCGCTTCAACAAATTTTTTACAAAAACCTCTATGTTCACGAAAAGGTTATGAAAGACCTAAGAACCGTACCAAGCTCTAAAAAAATTGTTATAGCTGTTTACGAGAAAATCGCAAAACATTAGAAATAACAAGTATAAAGTGGCATATCCGGTATTTCGATTTTAAACTTAAGTACAATTTCACATCCTTATGTTGATCATATTTTGAGATATGTTGATCAAAACTAATACTTTAAGTACTCCCGGTTGCTGGAGTATCAAAAATTTTTTAGAGAAACCCCTTGGGTCACCGAATTGAAAAGTTAAGAATTATACTAAGGTTATAAAAATGTCGAAAAACGACAACCTCGCAAAATACCTAAAAATGACCGAAATAAAGAGCTACTTCGAGTTAATTGATTTTAACCAAATTCCTGATTTACACATAAAAGCGATCATGACATATATAAATTTTCATTAAGCTAGCACTTTTAGTTTCAAAATCATTTTATTCAGTATTTCCAATTACACTAACACACGTGTACACGCACACACGCGCATGTAGATAAAGATACACACACGCACGCATGCTCCCACACACACACACACACACACAAACACATACGCATGTATGCATGCAAAGACATATTCGCGCATAAGCACACACGCGCATAAGCACACAAACGCATAAGCACACACAGGCATAAACACACACACATGCATAAGCATACACACATACGCAAACGCACACACACATACACGCAAACGCACACACACATACAAACACGCGCCAAAACACACGCACAAACACACACGCACGAACGCACACACACAATTTCCAAAAACATGATTTACATACTAAGGAAACCCGAAAAGATTTATTTTCACTAAAATTTGGCATCAAACGCGTTTGTCGAAAACAATACTTTCTCTTTTATCTATATTTCATGTATGGTAACAGAAAGTAAAAATATTTGTGTGGCTTGTAACGTTAGTTTTTATCCACACCTATAAATAGAAAAGATTTGCCGGTTCTGCAACACTCCCCGCTTTTTCTTAAAATGACGATGTAAAATGCTCTCTCAAGGCATCGCGGGATTTCTATTGAATTAGACTCTTGTGATCGCTGACGTCATGCTCTCTCCGTCATGCTCTGAAAGATTGAAATTTAAATATAAGGCCCTTTGGACAATCCCCATATTGAGTTGGCCAGAAATTTGAACTTAACGCCTCATTGAGAACCATTTTAGTCACGTACTCAAGCGATGTCTCGATCACAAACGAATAAATTTTATAATTTCTAAATTGGGCACTACAGAAAAGCTGCGCAGAACTATAGATAGTGGGTAAGCCATAGAGCTTGACTCCAAAAGACCAAATTTTGAAATTTTGAGTGTCAAAAGGGTAGAATTGTTTACTGAAGCGCATTGAGATGGAGAACTTCTAATAACGTTACGTTATTCTCGAGAATATCTATAAATTATCGCCATACTTGGCGAAGTCACCCGGTAGAAAATTTTCTAACAAACTCGAGAATATTTTAATTACAATGTTAAACGGATTCGTTAAAACCAAATTTTCGGATTCTTACGACGCCATCTTTAGGATTAGTATGAAATTAAAGCATAGAACGCTACTATGAATTTTTGTCACGCTATCTGCTGAACGGAAGGCTCCATTAGGGAGTTTGTATAAATTCCAGTATTGTTCTACCTTCGTTTAATATATTAAGTAAAAGGAAAGACAAGTTGTAACTACATCTTTTATTTTTAATGGTGACGATATAGTACAGGAATTATAATTATGGTATACATTTGACGAAACTTATATAATTTGATATGTATTAAAATTCAGAATATCAACAGTATACATACTACCACCACTCAAATTAGTAATAGCCTAAACAGAAAGATAAAATTCTAATTTAGTCATAGTTAGCACTACACCTTATATACATAAAAGGCTGTTTGTTGCATTAAAATACAAGATTAGGGATTCCGTGTCCGTATAGAGTAATTTCAAATTTTCATCATATTTTCTTGATTATGTCATCGTAAAAATCATACATTATTAATTTTGAAATTTACAAAACGCAAAATCCTATGTAAATAGATTTATTGTAATCCACTATTGGTTTTTCCAATTGAGCCACCACAAGATTTTCGCTAAATATCGGTAAGTTTTTAAAATTTGGCTTAGCGATTAACGCATGCACCCCTACTCTCTTATATACATTTCACCAATGCGTAACTAGTTTTACGTTTACCAGTTTTTCCAGATTCTCCATCGTCTTTCCAAATACAGAATTATTCATTAGTTTGAAAATGTCCTTTTCAAGTTTGTTTCTTGCTTTATTTCGAATCTGGGTGTTGAGGTGTATATAGGACTTCAGCCAAAAGGATTGATTAAAACGTAACATGTGAGGAATTTTGTTAACTTTAATCCGTTTCGCAAAGCTTGTTTCAAGTTCCTATAATGGATGACAACGAATTTTATTGTTTAAATTTGGAATTAGTTTTTTATTTTAAATTTCGATTGGGGTGGAACAGCAGATTCAGTATAATATGGTAGTTCGTTATGTAGATTGTATCACGTAGACGGGTATTCCAAATCTACCTCTAAAATACAGCCGACTCTTTAGGTGTCTGAGCATAATTAAATTAAGGTTTTCAACTTCGTTTTCGGTTAACCATTTGAAACCGTTAAGGTAACATATTTGGATACAAATTTATTATTTTCCACAGCTCTTCTCGCGCTACATTGGCTAATTCCTCCGCCGATTCCTTTCCGTACAAAGCGTATCATATCTGGATCCGTCAGTAGTTCCAATTCTACTCCCGTGTGATGCAACATGGCTGACTAAGATAACGATGGGCTTGTATAGAAGGCGCTCGGATCAAGCTCATATGTAGACAGATATTTCTACAGTTTTCAAAAATGTTAGCCAATATCAACGTATCAGGTTTGAGATATAGACTAACATATTCCCCTAGAGTTTTACAACCAAAGATATTACAGAACTTTTGCGCCCTCTCGTATTCGCTTTCGCTAATATTAGCGTTCCGTAATTTATCGTAAAAAATTTTGTGTTCCAGAAGCTAGGATTCATTTAGCTTTTCAAGTCCATCTACATAGTTATAGGGAAATACATCTTTTTGCCATATCAAATTAAATTTTTCATGTTCGGGAAAGTATTTCTTCACTTTACAGTATTGATCCGAACACAAATTTTCGCGAGCTTTTCTAAAGATGATGCCATAAAGTGGTACGAGTCTAAAAATCGTAACTTGAACAGAGTTGGTTTCTTAGGATTCTTTTCGGTGTCGATAAGCACGGTCTTGCTGAATGTAATTTGTTTCTCGTTGTTTTGTGCTATAACTTCTATTCTATTATTGTTACAACCTGGCTCTTTTATAATTAAGTGTGCGTCGTAATTACTCAAATTGAGCATAAAGACGGGTAAAATTTTGGTATTTTGTAATTTAAATTACAAACACTGTGACTAGCGTCTCTAATGTCATCAGTCACACGGGAACGATCACAAACATTGTCATTCGAAATACTAAAGCTCTTCATGCTGATATGACTGGTCTAAGAACTTTCATATTCCTAGATTTGTTGAGGTGTTAGTGGAATCATGGATTCGACATGTTTGAAATGATTCTCGTAAATTTCTTTGGTATCCTTGGTCAGCATTTCTATAACGCGACTCGTGCAATCCGGACCGCTGTATATTTCGAAATTTGATAGTTTATCGTTGAAAGAACATTTAATATAGTAGGCAAAACTGAAATGTTGATGTGTTTTAGTTGTAAATGAGTGTGTGGGATCATTTTCCGCGAAATCTAACGGTTTTAGAATGAATTCAAAGTCCATGTAGGCGACAAACGGTAATTTTAGTTGTTTGTGATGGCTTCACACTTGAGGATATTTTGTGGAACACTATTTCCTAGTTTATCGACCTTTAAGTCGTAAGCAGCGAGTTTTGTATAAACGTTATTGCAGTCGTATTGTTGATGAACGCGTAATTTGGATTCATCGGTAAAGTTTATCAGGCAACTGTCACATAAATAGTTTTTATGCGTGTCTGTATTCAATTGACTATTAATGAGCCTGCGCATATTTCTAATTAAACAATAATGATTTGTGCCCTCACCGTCACTTGTCAATAAAAGGTTTACATGTACGACGCGTTTTTGAAAAGTAAAAGGCGATGGCCCTACCACCTTATACTCAGGCCTTGAGTTCCAAGAACAAGGGTTTCAACGGAGACCAACCTATAAACACATATATCAGTAGATGATGATGATGACATAACTCTAATATGAGATTACCTGATTCTTTCTCTTGAATTTCCTCCGACTGACATTGGATCGAGGTAAAAATTTCATTTAAAGCTGCCTCTATACCATCTCCTTGCTTCATAGCCTTCTATTTGGAATTAAACGACTTTATGCCATGTCCCTCCTTCGTTTGTAATAAATAGTTTCCAAAGATCTCAAAATTAATCTTCAAACTGCCCAAGCTGTTGAATTTTTCCTCAAATAATTCGATAGCTTTATGTTTTAAACTATTTAGCAAATCGGATACGTTTTGTAAGTGTTCGTCATTATCGCCAAATAACCAGTAGCTGGCGATTCTATTTTTAAGCGTGTGATGAATGGCCGTCACGTTTTCCGTAATACTACACCCAATGTTGTTTCGGTACTTAAGACTTCGCAAGCGACCGCCATATAAATTGACCAGTATATCTGATTTACAGGCCGCGCAATATTTATCTATTATAAAATAGAGCTTATTTAATAAAATAAAAAATATTTATAATGTACCTACTCGAAGGGGTGTTTCCCAGCTCGCTTAAGCATTCAAGCACGTCTCTATAACCTAAAAAAGACATACAAATTTGGAAGATGAAGCTTCGCATTGGTCGGTATACATACATAAACAGCTATCCGTGTGGTGTCGTTTTAAATGATGTTTGTAATTTTTGGAAAAAAATAGGCTTCCTTTAGAACTAAGGCTTCGTTACTTTTTGTAATATCGACAGGTCGACGTCCTGTAGTTCTATGCTTGGTACTGTTATATTTTCTTGTTATATCTTCCAGATAATTGATCCCATTGAAGTTACCGTTCAAGTGAAATAGTTTATGCAATTTTTCTTTAAACGTCCTAATTACTTTCTCGGCAACTGCCGCTTTTATTGAGTTATACGTGTGGTAATGATTTATTCTGTATCTTTCCATAAGTTTCTTAAATTTAGCGTTGAAAAACTCTAGCCCTTCGTCGGTTTGTAGGTTTGCTGACCCACGGTTGGATTCTTTCAATATGGATGCCATTACCTCCACTAAATTTTCTATCACCTTTGATTTAAGAGGTCGGGTGAATAGAAACTTGGAAATGCAATCTATTACTACAACTACGTACTCGTATCCGCGATTCGGATTTTAATATTCTTAAAATTCCTCCGTATCAGCTTTAACGATAGTTCGTCCTCGTGTAAACTTTTTTCTCGCGGGTATATGAATTTTTTCTATGATTTTCTGTTTAATTTTTGTAACTGATTTTAGAAGTTTACCCATTACTGTGGCAACTTCTCTTCAAGTTTGTTTAGGTGCTCCAAGATCCCACTTATTTACGGATTATAAAGAGCATCCTCTGCGGAAACTCTTATTCCATTTGATTCCCCTTTGGTGCTTCCTTTAAATGAATTAATTTCGGAATTATGTGTCACTTTTATACCTTTAACTTCGTTGACCAAACGCTCCGTCATTTGTTTTATTTTCTTGTCAACGTACCGTTTAGTGGTACTATCGTGAGGTAGAGGAGGGTCTTTTAAATTAGTTAGCTTACGATTCTTGATACCATAAGCTCCCGTTTCTGTATAGTCTAATTGATAGAGCAAACGTCACCCGTTTGTTGCTAATGATACTGGAAATGATGGTGTGCAACCAAACTTATCCAAAGACATATCGAAAATAACTGGGGACTGCTTCCAAAATATAGCCTATTTAATATATAATACCAACTTCACGCAGTTCCTCTATAGAACTAATGTCGTTGATGTATGAAAAGTTAACGGCCCTTACGGATGCGTGCAATAAACCCAAACGTGACACCAGCTCGTTTATATTATCCCAATAAACATACTCTATAGGTTTAGTGTTGTAAACGTTAACATTTCAAGTCCGCTTCCTTCCTTCAAACATTCGGTAGAAGAGGAAGAAACTGTAGGTGATGCGGGTGCGCTTTTCGTCCTTTCTCCAGCGCTCCTTGACGACGAAGCTGCCGGTGGATAGGAAACACTCTTTGTTTTAGACCAACCGCTACGGATTTGACAGATTTAAATCGACTTCGCTTTAAATCCTCCAAGTACAGATTATATGCACGCTTCATGTATTCGATGTATTTTACGGTATCTACGCCTCTAACTTGCTGCGTAGGTTCAAAGTCACGCTTATTTACACTGGTAAGATGTATAGTTGTTCCATAATTCAATACATCGTCGTGTGTAATATCACTCCTTTGCGGCTCCGCCTTAAACAATGGTTCGAATAATCCCAGAGTCACATTAAACGCTTCCCCTGCAACTGTGAGCAAATTGTCTGCATTGAATTTAATTTCTGTTTCCGACAAACCATCTGTCCGAAAGATACATGTAAAGACTATAAATTTATTTGTCAAAATTTAGTTTATCTAGGACATATCCTTCGATATATTCTCGAATGTTGGACGAATATTGATTGAGGTATTCCACTAGAGCATGGTCGCTTACATTATGTTTTTCGTCCTCTACAACAGTCTTTTGTTTCGGTTTTTCCTTTTCAAATACATCATCATCGTCCTCTTCAGAATTTAGTTTACCTTCTTCGTCTTTCGGTATCGGTTTATTATCGTCATCTGGTTTAGTAGGTGAGTATCGACTAAACTCTACCTTAGCCAAGTTACCCGTTCGAGCGTCAAACTTTGGCCTAGACTGACGTTCGGCTATCGTTTGATAGAGAGATACTTTCTTCGGCAATTTTCCTTAATTTCGCGAAGAGGTTCCACCAAGGGCTTAAAAATTTTATTCATCTCTTCTTAGTTTGACTCATGCATCCGCTTTATCAGTTTATACTTTGTTCTAACATCGTCAATGGGCTTAATAAGATGCTACTTAACTTTAGATTCTTCTGGGATAGACATCTGGACTCGCTATGATTGGACTCATGCACAAGCTTTCGCTTCATAGACAACCAAACACGGCTAAGCATGGGCTGTATATAGCTGTACACGGATAAGCGCAGACTGAATATAGCTGTTCACGGTTAAGCATGGGCTGTATATAGCTGTACACGATTAATCGCAGGCTGCATATAGTTGTAAGTACTTGGCGCAATGCAAACATAACCTCATATAATAATAAATTTACCAAATCCCAGCCTATACCTCCCAGCGTTTATGTCATCCTTCTTTACTATTACGATAAAAGCATGTTTTTGTTTCTAGCATTCGAGACAGCCGTCTCTAAAGACATCGCAAGTCATATTAATATTGACGTGTTCATCGTAAATATGTTTCAAGTTAATATCATCCTGTTTGAACACAACCAGCAGATTTGCATTATCATGAGGTGTTTAGGTGTGCGCATGTAGGTTTGACCTAAATAAAAGCAGTCTACGTCATGGTTTCTGTCCATAGAGAAGAATGTTCTAGTTTCTTCTTCTGTCGAAGGCAATATCGTCAAAGACGAATATAGATTTTTCACCTGTGAGGTATCTAAGACAGCTTCGTCTTGTTCGAATGGAAAATAACCCTTGCCATTAGTTTTTCCAATTATATTTTTTAGCATCGCCTACTTGAAATGAGTCAGTGACTTGAAGAATATGTAAACGTTTTTCGAAACGTTAGTCGTTCGGCTCGAACAATGAATTCACGGCAACCGAGTCTCCCCCGAACCACTCAGTCCGATGAACAAACCACGGGTTGAATTGGGAGACAAGCCACCGTGTTTTTTTGCTACATATGAAGCGACTGCTTCTGCATCTGAACCTCGATTGTGAACAAGTAAACTCCAATTTTTGCTTTACAATACGCATAATTCAGGTTTGGACGTGCTCTACTGATAACTATTTGTAGAGCACTTCTATGTAAATATTCGGTAGTAAGACGCTGGCTTCACGAGGGTAAGGAGTGCTAAACAAATTAATAGATACTACATTTGCGTGGGTAAAAATAAAACGGCTTATACTTTTAGTATGTTTAGATTACAATTCTGCGGTCGCGGAACTAAATTAGCTGAAAGATTAGTGAAAGGTGATAAAGGCATAAATCCGTTGGATAAAGCCTGTCGGGAACACGACATCGCTTATTCGAGAGAAATCAGCGTCAAGGATCGCAACAAGGCAGATAAGGTGTTACAGTGTAGGGCTTGGGATGGAGTCAAAGCCAAAGACGTCCCATTTGGCGAAAATACAGCTGCCTGGATAGTTACAAATATCATCAATACGAAAAGAAAGTTGGGAATGGGGTTATAGGAGTCAAGGGTTAGGGGGAAAATAAAGACAGCAGCGGTTGGCGTTTGGCTAGACTATCGTCAAAACCCTGAAGAAATATAAAGGGGAAGACTTGTAAACCATTTTGAGGATAGTACGTGAGGCCGCGAACGAGACGGGTGGTAAAAAAAGAATAAGTATACCCAGTATAATACCCCTGTCACTCTCATCTTCGTAGGATTAAGCGCTTTAGGTATGCAAATCATGGTAACAACACATTTATTTTAGTTTATCGACACGTCGTTGTTTAAAGGAGTCCCTAGCGGGGATATAGCTGCAATATCCAAAGTTGTGACTGACGCTAAGGATTCTCAAAAGGAACTCGAAGGGTCTCAGCGACATAACAAAGCGATGGAAAGCATAGCGCTAAGTAAGAGAAAGAAGGGAAGAGGTCTCTACTTGAAGCCCTATCGAAAAGGGTTGGCTTTGTTCTTGAGTCCGTTTAAAAAAACATCGAGTGAAGTTACCCAACAGATCACTGGCTAATTGTGATATCGACAAGTACGCAAAATAGCTTAAGTTAAAATTATGCAGAGGGGTGTTTATGAGAGACGGACTGGCAGAAATATGTCCTCGGCGTAACGAATCCGCTATTGTAAATTTAGATTAAAAAGACCGAACCGGAACGCACTGGGTGGCCTATAAAGAAATTTGGCAGAAAAGTCTACTATTTTGATAGCTACGATAATTTGAAGCCGCAGATCCATAGCTGGTGAAATATTTTAACAGAGGCGGGTGCTGTAAAATATTCTGTAATATAATAGAAGTCAGTTTGTTTCATAAACTTGTGGGTATCTATGTTTAAAATTTTTGTATTACGTATAATTCTTGTATCGATATAAATCATAGAAATAAAGACATTTATAGTCAGTTATGTCTCTTACTTTCAGCTTGAAAGGTACTAGCAGCTGCTTAAGTGCCAATTTTTACACTCCAATTCAGCTAGATCCCAGTTTTAACTACTCCATTGGTCTAATCTGTTTTCACAAGTATAACAGAACTGCGAATGTCGAAGAGGGCGTAAACAATAGGTTTTATTACGATAACGATAAAGTCATATCTATACTCACATGTGCTTATGAGATTACAGACATTAAGCGCTATCTACAGGATGAGATTTGTAGCGGTTAATACAGTCCAAAACCTATAAGGATAAAGAAAAGGCGCTCTCCATCGAATCCAACCACAACACGTTAAAGTGCGAAATTAGGAGTAAGTACGATGTGGATCTTAGAGCGAAGAATTCTTTGCCCACATTGTTTGGGTTTACGGAGAAAATTTTGTACAAGGATATCCTACAAAAATCGAAGAGGTCTGTAAACATAACAAAGGTACTTACAATTAGGTTGGAATTCAATATAACCAGAGAGTGTTACTACGGGGATCAACCGTCGCATACCATTGTCGAGTTTACACCAGGAGTTGAACCGGGATATGCCATTAACATCACGCCCATCAATCATATATATTTAACCGTTATCAACAGGGAACTAATTGATAATCTGACCATCTACGTGTTAAATCAGAACTCTCAATTTATCAACTTTAGAGGACAGGCGGTTATTGTTAGATTGGAGCTTAACAAAGTCGTTAGAAGCGACCACCATCGCCATTATAAGAGCTCTCAGCTTTCGGATCGATCAGCAGTTGCAGACAGTTTCGCGAACATCGCGCATCGCAGCAGAAACCAACAGTATTATCAAATAACGAGTGTTAGCGTAAAATTGTTATGAAATCTAGGATGGAATGTCATCAAATATGCTTGAAATGTTCGAAAAGGTAGAGTTTAACGATAGCATCGTCAAGGAAGAGTTTTATACATGCTATCCTCATACGAAATCGTTTGATAACAGTGATGGCATTGAAATATCAGTTAATTAACTAGACGCCTATTTGTCTATGCACGACGCTTCCCTATTCATAAGTGGAAGTTATACGGAATCAGATGGAGAGGGAACTACACCTGCAGAAATCGGCACATGTACAATAACTAATAATAGTGGACTGTTTCTCTTCGAATTGATTGCGTATGGACTGTGTGCGAAGGAGATCGATCTAGTTAAAAACCAGTGATTATATCCACCGTAATATCTTTATTGTGCTATAATCGACATGAGGTTAATGTTTTTAATGGGTTCATTAGTGAAACAGCAGACTTTCGGAGACAATTAACATCAACGATAAATCCTTCACGTTTCGTGTTCCCCTAAATTTATTTTCGGATTGTTTCAAGATTACAAGCAAGTAATAAGGGGTAAACATATGCCTAGGCTGGTTAGGTCAAGAGATGACACAAATTGTTGTAGAGATACTAAACGTCTAAAATTTACTCTAAACACGATAGAATTGAACATTAAACACGTCTTTTCTAGCGATTCTATCAATTTGTAGTTATTGAATGACATCAGTAAGGACAAGTCCGTTCTAATTCCATTTAGAAGGTGGTAATTGCACGAATTAGCCAGTGTATGAGCTACTAACTCAGATATATGGTCCGTCAAGACTTCTACTGAACTAGAAAGACCTAGATTTATAATTTTCGCTTTTCAAGCCGACAAGAAAGAACGTCAAAGCCGACGTGGGTTTATTCGATCATTTAAACATAACCGAGTTTAAAGGGTTTTTATACGGTCAGATGTATCCATACGAAAATTTGAGAAATGGCATTACATAGAAGCGACTCAAACGTACGTGCATTTTCAGAAAATTTTTCGCTGAAAAAATCTATCAGCGCCTCTAATGACTTATGTTCAATTTAAAAATCGCCCACTGTTCGTGGTGGATACTAGTAAACAAGAGAAGCAGATAAAGTCCAGCATGATAGAGATTTAATTGGAATTTAGGGTTAAAACTAATTTCCAACAAAACACAAAGGCGTATTGCATCATCATACACGATTCTATATTCCAATATTGACCCCCAAGCGACTACGTGGCCAGTACAATAAGACTTTGGCGGGTGCACATCTGCAGCAATGAATGCAGCAAAAACTTTGTTCTTACTACTACTACTTCAAACGAGTACAACTTTGTTGCCACCACAAATACAAGTCGATAATATTCAGAAAGATATCTCGGATGCTGTTGATACGTTAACAAGAGCAATAAAAAGTCTCAGTGACAAATACTCTTTGCGTAATAAAAAATATTTCTCCGATAACGTAATACAATATTTAGCGCATTACTAGGAACCCACCACCCTATCTATCTTATTACAACATCTCTATTGTGGGTACGGTTGAATAATCAACGAAATTAAGTGTGTGTATATTTAATACAACAGTAACAACGTTATTTAGTTAGTTGAGCATAAGACGCGTAATTCCAAATACGTAATACGCAAGTTGTTTCAACTCTGTATAACATGAAATTTATCACCATATATTTACAGGGCTTTTTTAACCCTCCAGACTTTATCGTAAAATAGGTGGCAGTTGTTGACGGAAGACGATTAATGTGTATGCCCATAAAGTCTCCTCAGGGTTTTAAGCCAAACGCCAAACAATGGAAAGAAATCAAATATCTGGAGAAATATCACCATTGTTTGTCCTTCAACGAGGGTAATGTCTGGTTCCCCGACACAATATCGGCTATAAGATGTCGCATCTTGGATGCCGATCTAATGTTTGTCAAAGGTAGCCAGAAAATAGATTTCCTGTGCAATACCTTTTGATCCAAGGAAAACCATCAGGTTCAAATTATCAATTTAGAGCAACACCCGTCTCCAGTGTTTCGAAGGGAATTACCGCCCTGTACGTCGCACAATTCAAATCTCTGCATTTTTTCCGTGAACAACGCATATTTGCTTAATGACTATGTACTTACTTGTTTATTCAACGATAATAACATTTAATGTGCAGTTTTAAGTTTTATACTTGTCACTAATGCATATGTATGTAAAATTAGCTTTTATTTTTTAGAAATATACTTATAGGGCCTATTTGATTAACGAAATTGCAAAATTTGCTCTTTTGGAGATAAGACCTATCATTTGAGCATCCACAACCTATGCTTTTGCGCAAGTTTGCTATATTGCCCTTTGACATCAGTTACAAAATTTGTTCTTTAAAGATTGAGACCTATCCTTAAGTCGCCAACGTATATGTAAATGAAATTAAATAGTAACTAAGTATAGTTTTTTATTTTTTAGAAATATACCTATAGTTTCCTTTTGAATATCGAATTTGCAAATTTCCACTTTTGACGGCAAAAATTACCAAACTTGCTCTTTTGAGATCTATACTTAACGTTTGAATACAAACAAACTATCTTTAAGTCGCTAAGGTAAATGAAATTAAACGGTAATAAAGTATAGATTTTTTATTTTTTAAGAATATACTTAACTGCATCTAAGTTATCATAGAATCACATTTTATTTTTAATATAAGAAAAATTTGGTTTTTGAAAGATTTTTCGTTTTTCTGTAATATCAAAATTTTGATTCGAAAAATTTTATTCCGCTTACACTTTTTCACCCTATAAATATCTGGAGTTGCACCCACAAGTATACGTCAAATTCCGTCTCTGCAGATATGTTTTCGGTTTCACTTTTGAAATCTTGCCAAAGTTCGCAATAATTCATGTTACTTACATGAATCGAAAATAAGTACAAAGCATAATATATATATATATATATATATATATATATATATATATATATATATATATATAAA